>JAOTNS010004054.1:0-115860 GCA_028476615.1 Culter alburnus | reverse complement strand
TTTTCTTTTTGTTTTTAGATATTTCAAGCTTTCTATAGATATATTTCTCATGTATGTGAGGCAAGCAGCCGCTGAGTTTCGGTTTATTTAGCCTATAAGTCGCGCTCCAGTTCACGCGCCAGTGATCGTGTCCGCGCCTGCCATGATTATATTGTCTGCTATATTTGCTTCTTATTTATTAAATCCAGGCAATTGGTTGATGAAACATTGATTAAAATTAAGATACAATTTTTACAAAACGAAATTCACTTTAAAGAAAGGCTTCTACCAAACAAAACTTAATGAAGTGTTTAAAATCATGTCTGACCCATTCCATGTCTCCCGATTGTGCATCTTATGATGCATCTTACTCATGCTGTTCACTTTTCATAATCAAGTAAATTAATTTAAAACATAACATAGGACTATTTAAACATAAATATGAAACTACATTTTCTTTAATGGCTACCAACACCTATTGTAGAGTACAGAGAAATTTCATAAGCAAGAGCGCATCATGTCACGAGTCGGATCAAGAATAACTTATCTTAGACTTAAATTTAATATTGGGGGCATTCAAGTTATTTGACATATTTAAAAAAAAAAGTAACGCAATTTACTTTCCCTGGTAATTAGTTACTTTTAAAATGATGTAACTCAGTTACTAACGCCGTTACTATTTGTAAGAAGTAATTAGTAACTATAACTAATTACTTTTTTAAAGTAACGTGCCCAACACTGACCATGAATGATAAAGGAATAAAGTACACAAGATACATAAAATACAAGTGATTAAGTTGGGTGTGGCTATGGAAGAGTTACGTTATCTTATGGAAAGATAAACTATTTCTCTGAAAATAATAAGGTGGAGAACCTTATTATGCACCAAACAAATAAACGAAAGATTATTTGTTATAACTAACATCAGCTATATTACATCTAATGGAAATTAGGAAATATATTACTGATAATATACAACAATGCCAAGGTCTCTGGAAAGAGGTTGGTTTCACCCGGTTTCAACAGTCTTGAACACGAAGCTTTTTGGGATGCTGATCTCCTGGAGCACCAAAGGGTCCTAAAATCTGGAACACGCAGATGAGGCCCTGGTGTAGATGCAGAAGGTCCTTAACAATCTGCAACACGCAGATGAAGGTACCTTGGATTGAAGGTTTGCCCTCCTGAGCTTAACCTTGTTGCAGAAGTTGTTACTGTCTCGCTGGACGGAAACTTTGAACATAGTGTTTGTTAATGTCTCTTTCCTCACAAGCTGGAGGCTTAGAACGTGGTTGTCTCTGTTGCTGCCTCACAAGCTGTAGACTCAGATCATGGGATCTGTTGTTGTCTCTCTGGATGGACCAGAGGCTCAGAACGGTGTTGTATCTGTTAATGTCTATCCCCGTGCAGGACAGACTCAGAACGGCGTATCTGTTGTGACTTTCCCCTTTGACGGGCAGACTCAGAACCGTGTATCTGTTGTGTCTCACCCGATGGGAGACCCAGAACAATATCTGTTATGTCTTTCCCGGTTTGAAGGGCAGACTCAGAACAAGGAATGTCTGTTGAAAGGGTACCTTTATCCCTTTCCGATGAGGAGGAGATTGCAATCTGGCGCTTCGAGTGCTGTGATTGCCTGCTTGCATCAGAGGGGACACACAAAGTGTGACCCACACTTCTTTCCCCTGTGGAACTCATTTGCATAAAGCACAAAGTCTTTACAGTGTCTTTAAAGTTTACCAATGCATTTCTCACTTTCCAAACCACCACCAGAATACCTTTGGCAATATTCTAAACAAATAGAGACTAAATATTATGGAAAAAGATTGAACTGTCATTCAATTGTACATTAACAGCTGAATTTATATCAGATGTTGCACTACAATAGCTGTCACTGAGAATACTTATTTCTGTGAATAAGTATGAAATGGATGTGTAGTTTGCATCAGTTCTAAGGTTTTTAAAACATAGTTTTGAATGGTTTGGATGGATCTTGTGATCTCTCTTTGTTCACCCATTACTGCTAAGGTCCCTGAGGAATTTTTATGGGGGGTCTGTGGCCAACCTTAGGAAGTAGTCTCTAGATGGGTGAAGGGCAGAAACTCCATGTGTAAGACCAATGATAAGTCCTGTCCTTCTCAGGCTTAGTACAAGAGGTCTTCTTCTTGCCCTCTAAAAGGTGTCTGGATGTTGTCCTTGGACAGTTTGTTTGTGTTAGGCCACCAAGATCCAATCAAAATGTAGCAAACCTTTGTCCGCTGTTATGGACAGAGAGGGGCCCGGCCATAAACTGGGCCCTGGAATGTGCTGTTCACTACACTAGCAACGTGGAAGAGACCAGAATTATTCTGTCGATTTTCTCTTTGGGTAAAGAAGCCTGGAATTTAACAGTGTCCAGATTGATGCCTAGTAATTCAATGGACGTGGCTGGGCCACTGGTTTTGTCCTGGGCGATCGAAACACCCAGCTCGGAAAAAACCTTTTGGACTGTAATGAGATGCGCTGCTGGAATGGCATCAGGAGGCAAAATGATTAAGAAGTCGTTGAGCAGGTGAATAAGGTAAGGAATTACGTAGTTGTTGGAAAGAATCCAGCAAATTGCTTCAGATAGCATGTCAAAAATCTTGGGGGTGCTTTTGCAGCCGAAGGTTAAGTGGACGGCAAAGTAATATTTTTCATGCCAGGAGTCTGGGTGGATGGGCATTACTTTAAATGTTGAAGTATTGTTGACTTTGGTGAGCCAAGCGCCACGACCAGCTTTTGATTAATGATATTGTTTGGTCCAGCTGTTTATGCTTTGAAAAGAATTGGCGGGGTGAGAGGTCTATTATAAGTTTTTTTGGAGAATTCCTGTAGGCACTCAATAGGGCTGATGGGCAAAATGTTCTAAAGGAGGAATATCAAAGGTCTGATCATGAAGCCTGAATTAACTTCCTTAAAATCAATTCGTCGCTGTGTCGCGTTCTGTAAAGGCAGATTGAAGATTATCACATCATCATTTTGTGAGGAATGCTTTCTAGACCTGGTTCAAAACCATGTTCGAGAAGAACCAAATATTTGTATTCAGGATCGGAGGAGACATTCTGATAATATTCACAGGAGCGACAAGTTTTTTGAATTTTTATTGGAGATTATGTACAGGGCATACAGTGCGGGCGTGGGTGCCACCCCAGTATTTACAAATATGCAAAAATTGACAGCGATTTCTTAAGCAGCCGCCTATATTAAAGTGATTGCAGACCTGACGTCTGGAGGAAAAAGCTGAGGCTCTTCTGCGCAGGAAATATTTTGAATGCCCAGGACTCCGTGTCCAGCGCGCCCTAGTAGGGGCACTGATTCAGGCGAACGGGTGCATTTTGCTGAAAACAGCTTGTGGTAAGTGTAATTAGATCTCCCATAGGATAACACGAGCTCTGAGCTATCGCGAGATAGTCATTCAGCTCGCGTCTCCTATGGGGGAAAACAGCACAGATGATTTCGGTTAATCTACTGAATGCGATGCAAAATTCAGAAAATGAAAGGATTCGGGATGAGGTATTATTTGGATTTTTTAAAGTGACTGAAAAGTCACCACAAATAAACTGGCGATTAGAATCAGATGGGGGAAGCAGGGAAAGGAGTGATGATAGATCAATGTCTGCACCTGATAGAATCTGCACTCTGATGTTGCTGGCGTTGGGGCAGTTCCGAAGCAATGGCGTTTGGAGGTATGGGCATCTGTGTAGCTGTAAACAAATAAAATGGTGATTTTGCCTGAGGGAGAATGTTTTGAGGGAGAAAATCCGGGGCCATCCGGAGGCATCCTCATGATAGGGTCTGCTGTAGGCCATAGCTGGGGAAAGGTGTTAGTGGTAGCCAGAGGGGAAGGAGAAGTTGTTCGGGCCTGCGATTCTGGCGGAGGCAACCTCACATCAGGAGCCGCAGGCGACGAACGATGGGGAGAATTCGAGACAGTGTGCAGTACAGGTTGAGCCTGCCCCGCTAGGGGGAAGACAATCACTGGTAGAGGCGGGTAATCCATACGGGGGGCGGTGCTGGAAAAACCCATGGAAAGAGGCTGAGTAGAAGACGGAGGAAGGTGCGGCCTAGCAGCAGCGGAATCTGGGGCCCGGCCCAGGCTCGCTGAAGGCCCGCTGCAGGCCCGCTGCCCCTACCTGAACGATCGGTGTTGGTCTGGTCTTGCTGTAGAGGAAGACTGAATTTGGGAGATATGTGTATTTTTTTACCTTTGCTGATTTTAGTCGTTTTCTTAGGGGGAGATGGGGGTTTAAAGGGAGCGCAAGTTGACTGCAAGTTAGCGTATAATTTATATAATTTGGATTTATTCATCCGTCTCAAGAAATGACATCCGCGCTGATCAGTGCTTGCCTTAATCCCAGCACTGTCCACTTCTCGATTGCAGGAATGGTTGGTTGGGCCATAGAGTAGGAGGATAATGATAATGTGTAAGAAGGTGTGTCTCACCTGGCGATGTGTGGCTGCTCCTTGGGATGGAGGGATTCAGTGAAAGAGTCTGGGAATATAGAGACTCATGCTGATTGGGTAGATATGTTGATTACAGATTGTTGACAGCTGGTTGAAATGACATAATGATTGGGTAACTTATTTGACTTGTTCTTCCCGAACTACGTTAATAAAACATAATTTTGTTAATCTTCTGTGTATTTAACCCTTATGCGGTCTTCGGGGTCTTTTTGACCCGCAAATGATGTTTGCTAAAATAAAAAAAAAAGTTCTCTTTGTCCAAATGGCATGAGACTTTGTACGGTGGTTAAGACTTTTAAGATCTACAAATAAAAAAAATTGAGTGATATCTTTTTTTATGTTAGTGTAAAAAAAAAAGTTACGTTCGTGGTCTTCGGGGTCTCTGGAGACCCCGGGCAACAAAATGTAATTTTGTAACAATATAATATATTTTTTAAAAACCAATGTAATTTTACTATGTTTATTAATGTTTTTACTCAACATTTGTGCAGTTTTTAGAGGATTCATGATATCTTTTAAATTTATATAAATAAATTAAAAAATATTTTTTGAAATAGGTTTTTATGCATGAACAGCTTTTTATGTAAAATTCACTTTATAAAAGGCCCAGATTTCTAACTTTCATTCATGTGGGATGGATAATTTGACATGGTTTAGTGTAAGATTTTTGCCCATCTTTGAAAAATGCAGTTATAAAAGTAAAAAAACGAACATTTTTACCAGTAGATGGCTGCAGAGCTTCACTGTTTGCTATGTGCTATTTGAATGACTGAAATACATCTTTTCACAAGTTTTTTTCAGTTGAATTCATATCTAATGTTATAAAATCACAATTATAACAATAAAATTACTTTGTCAAAGTTTAGCATTTTTTGTGCAGGGCAAATCAGTTTTTCAATAATAATTTTATAATAAAAATAACAAAATAATAAAATAAATTTTTGTGTGTGTGCGCGCGTGTGTGAGCATGTCCATTTTGTATTGGGGATGTTTTTTGCATTTTTGGAAGTGTGCCACTTCATTTCTGTCTATGTGTGTTGTGCGTTGTTTCTGATTTTGAGAATGGATTTTGTCTAGTTTCTAAGTGGGGTCTCTGTGGGTTACATTATTGATGATATTATTGAAAAACTGATTTTTTTCAGTACAAAAAATGCTAAACTTTGACAAAAAGTAATTTTTATTGTTATAATTGTGATTTCATAACATTTAGATATGAATCCAACTGAAAAAAACTTGTGAAAGACATCTTTCAGTCATTCAAATAGCACATAGCAAACAGTGGAGCTCTGCAGCCATCTACTGGTAGAAATGTTAGTTTTTTTTACTTTTATAACTGCATTTTCCAAAAGATGGGCAAAAATCTTACACTAAACCATGTCAAATTATCCATGTTATCCACATGAATGAAAGTTAGAAATCTGGGCCTTTTATAAAGTGAATTTTACAAAAAAAGCTGTTTTTGCATAAAAACCTATTTAAAAAAATATTTTTTAATTTATTTATATAAATTTAAAAGATATCACAAATCCTCCAAAAACTGCACAAATGTTAAGTAAAAACATTAATAAACAGAATAAAATTACATTGGTTTTTAAAAAATATATTATTGTTACAAAATTGCATTTTGTTGCCGGGGTCCACGAGTGTAGTACCTTATGTGAAGACCGCATAAGGGTTAAGTTCCTGTCTGCCTGTGTTCAATGTCTGGTCTCGTATGCCTTGTGTTATGTTGCGTTCCTGCCTGTACCTGTTGGATTTCCTAAGTAAAGACTTATTTGAATCTAATCTTCTTTCTTTGTGTGTTCCTGCACAAGCAACGCATTACACTTGTCTAAGTTGATGGCTTTATGACTAGAATCCGTGTTACCAACCTCAGTTTCTCCAGACCAGACTGGGTTTATTAAAAACAGACATTCTTTTTTTAATATTAGAAAACTGTTTAACATTGTATATAATCCCTCTTCTTCTGCTGTCCCAGAGGTGGTAATTTCATTAGATCCAGAGAAAGCTTTTGACCGGGTAGAGTGGAAATATCTCTTTTACACTCTAGAGAAATTTGGCTTTGGAGATAAATTTATTTCTTGGGTGAGGTTATTATATTCTGCCCCCCCAAGAGTCTGTCAGAATCAACAATACCCGTTCTGACTATTTTTTCCTCCACCGGTCCACTCGCCAGGGATGTCCCTTGAGTCCACTTCTCTTCACCATCGCTATCGAACCCCTTGCTATCACACTGTGGTTTGATTCATCTATAAAGGGCATAAAAAGAATGGGCACAGAGCAAAAAGCGTCTTTGTATGCGGATGAGCTCCTCCTTTATATTTCTGATTTGGATAGGTCAATACCAGCAGCTCTTAATATTTTGAAACCATTTGGAATAATTTCTGGTTACAAATTAAATCTGAGCAAGAGTGAAATTTTTCCACTGAATTCTGTAGCTAGGGACTATCCTTTAAATAATTTTCCATTTATGATTGCACACCATAGATTTACTTATCTTGGAGTCTGCATCACGGATAAATTCAAAAATCTCTTTAAATTTAACTTTGCTAATTTGCTACTCCAGATGGAGAAAGATTTTGAGCGCTGGTCTTTGCTTCCCTATCCTTGGCTGGAAGAATTAATTCAGTTAAAATGAATATCCTTCCAAAATTTTCCTATTATTTTCAGTGTATACCTATTTTTACACTTTTCAAGAGCCATTAACACTTTTTTCATAAAATTGATTCCCTGATCCTTGGATTTATCTGGAATAAAAAGAAACCCCAAAGAAGATATTCCTTCAGAGACCCAAAATACTTGGGGGTATGGCTCTACCTAATTTACTATTTTATTATTGGGCTACAAATCTCAGAGTCATGCAATACCGGAAATCAGGATCAATCTCGAGATTCATCTGGATGGTTTAATATGGAGGCTACTTCATGCATGCCCACTTCACTGATTGACAGAACTCTCTGAACTGAAGCACAAACAAGGCTGCGCCCATCTCACAACGTAGATTATGATCAAGATCATGATGAAGGTTTTTAAATGACAAAAGAGTCACTTGCACATATTTGACAATTGTAATATCAGATAGTTGATGATGTGGTGAAAAAAAAGTGATACATCTGTCATACAGTGTGGCCGCGGTGTGTCACATGACAAGCATGAGGATCATCATGGAAACAATAAAGAGAAACGTTCTAATGGTCGCCTTAACTCTGAGAGATCAGCCAGAATATGTTAAATTTATCTGTGAAAGGGTTAATTTTATTTTAATTAAAAGTAATTAAAATCTTAATCTAATTTCTTCACAACATCCATTTTCAAATAAAGTTGTTGGGTGATAGTTGTCGTCAGCTCGTGTAGCGTGTAACCCCGTGTTGTGGATCATTTACATAGTGTCACATAGTGTGAACACCACAACGACTTCAAGACTCCACAGCAAGTCATGTAGTCTGAACAGCACAGCGATCTGCCAACATTTAGTCCTGTAGTGTAAACTTGGCATCACTATGTTTAGTTTCAGCATTCAATCAGGTAAAGACAACTTTACATTGCACAAAGCCATGTCACTGACATTTCATAGTCTAGTGTATGAGTTGTTTTATATAATTTTGAAATCAAATCAAAAGTAACAGAAAACTGAATAAATGCCAGTTGCATTACATCAGGGCATTTTAATACATTACATGTGAGGCTCTTTGCTGCAGCATGTACTGTCATTTTTTCTTTCTTTCTCTGTTAATAAGAGATTCCAACCATGTTCATCTGATATATAAACAATAATACTAATACATTTGATATACAGAAAGAATTGTGCTTACCAGAAAGTTTATCTGCATTTTTCAGTCTGTCCTTATTTTCAGTCTCCACCTGCAGAATACCTGAATGAAATGCGTGACCTGAATGGTTCCTGAATGCTCTGTTGTTATGTCAGTTCTGATGTAATGCCATATGTTTGACAGATCTATTGTGGAAGAGTAAACACTCAAAATAAACTGTTTTTAATCAGATATATATTGCAGTTGTACACCTGTACTATAATAGTTACACAGCAGAGAACTGCATAGAATGAAGGAAAGTGTAACTATCTACATGTTTTCAGCAGTTATGTGCAGTGGGTGAATATGTGACAGCTTTTATATGTATTAGTGCTGTCAAATTTAGTGCGTAAATGCATATGGTGGATCCAAATTGGTCAATATTCATATTCATGCATTTTATTCATATTTCATGTTAATCATTTATGGCTTATGATTTATCAATATTACTTTTGATTTCATATATTCATGTACTCCTACTCCAAATATTAATGCTCATCATATTTTCAAGTATTTACTCTTTAATGTACTCCTTATGGTTATTCTTCTTGTATCTCATAAGAGTATGTATGCTCTGGCCACACCCTAGGACCCACGGTGGGTCCGCGGGGGGGTCATGATATTTTTTTAAAAATCTATAAACTGTGAAGCACAAAACTAGTCATACATGGTATTTTTTGAAAGCGTAGAACCTCTGCTTTCTTGCAAGTCCCATGATATTTGCATTAATTTTACATAAAAGAAAATAATAAGGTCTAAATTTGTTCTTCCGCAACCACGCCCCCTTGAGAAAATCAGATGAATAATGTTCATATTTCATATTTATAGCACACAAAACTCACCAAACATAGACAAGTCACACATCAAATGTAAGCTCTCACTCTCAGGAATGTTACTGTGTACTTTATTTCACAGATCTTATACATTATAGTGACATAACAAAGAATAATTTTCAAAAGAATCACGAAACTGAAATGACTCCTGTGAACAAGCAAACTTATGCATCATATTTCTGCGCTGATAACTACATCTGTGCTCACATACTAGCCTAAAATCCTATATCAGCTTTTACTTTAGGTTGTTTTCTTCAAAATGAGACCATTCTCGTGTGTTTGTGAGCATGCATGGCTAAACGGCACTATAATATGTCTCAGATGCGCAGATCAAAACACGCGATGCAGTGTAAAACATTTTTGACCAGTATTTGACTCTCTTGATTCCTGTCGACTTGCAATGACATCATCACGCAGTGCGTCCTATGTCATGAAAGCTGACAACCCCCCTCTCCATAGACACATCGATCAAGCTTCTAGACCATTCAGAGCCCGAGTTTTTCCTTTCCAAAGTTGAGGAGTGGGACTAAAAAACACGAATCGCGTGCGCACCATCAAACGGGTGCAGATGATGGAGTTGATTGGAAGTGGTTTGTGATTTTGGATAGCGTTTTTAGCAAATTATTGCGTACTTTATTATCTTGCACTTGTGCTAAACATCCGAGAGTTTTCTGTAAAATAAGACCATTTTTATCAATTTATTCCAAAGTATGTGGGTAGGGCTGTCTTTTAGGTTCAGGTATGCCTACTGGTTTCAGAAATCAAAAATGGCGACTGTAAAAGTACACTTGGAGAGTCTAACGCCTCCTTTCGATTAAAGCTAAATAACTTTTGCTTAGAAGATGTTATCAAAAAAATTCTTTTTTCTCCTGTTTATTGCCACCTAGTGGAATCAAAAGAGATTGTCTGAAGCGACATAGACCAAACATGTCCAAAATTACAGACTCTTAAATAAAAACTTAATAAAAAATAATAATAAAAATCTGACTTTTTGTTAGTGTTTATCACAGTATTGTAAACGTATAAAATACAAAATATGCAATATTTTAAAATGTTTTAAAATTCAGAGAGTTTTCTGTAAAATGAGACCATTTTTATCTATTTATTCCAAAGTATGCGAGGAGGGCTCTCTTTTAAATTCTGGTATGCCTAATTCTGTAAAAAATTCAAAATATGCTGCAGAGCTCAAGGGGTTAAAGTGTTCCAGTGTGACAGGTCATGTTGAAACGTTTGTGGTTAGATATTGGACGCCTGCCAAGTACTGAAGCCAGGATGTTTTCATAATTAGTTGCTCATTTGAACTCGATGTACCTTTGTATAAAAATATGTCTGTTTCCATTTCTTCAGACATGTGATAATGCAAGATCTGCGATTTTCTCTTAAGGGTGTCAAAACAACATCTTTTGTATCTATTTTCATCTATCTTGATATTTGACATTGACCATACTTGACATTTGACCAGTCACTCTGACCTAGCCGTTACACCAACTATGACATAATGGATAAATCTGTTTGACCTTTTCTTATTAGAGCAAAACATAAGTTTGAGTGGGATGTAAGTTTTCCCATACTTATGGTATAAAACGGACTTGGTCTTTGATAGTTTAGCTTTTCTTTGCCTTTTGTTTGGTCTTTTTGCATCTTTCATCTCTTCTGCTTCTTCTACTTCTGGCTGCTTCTGCTTCTTCTCTTCTACCTCTCACTTCATTCTGCAAATGTATTAATTTTGTTCCTTCTTTCTCTATATTCTGATCTTCATCTATTAAATACAGTACTCTAGATTTTACTATTAACTAATTACTTTATTAGTTTGTTTGTCTCTGTAATTTTTTAATTAATAAATTTGTTATTCCTTATTCAAATTTGATCTCTGACATAATCATGTGAATGCAATGAAATCAGACCAATGGGGTGGAAATCAGACCATAGGCGGGTGACGTCACTGACCAGGAAGCCTACCCGAAAACACTCTCATTCAGCTTCTGTGCCTTCAGCAAGCGCTTCATGTGAAATCGTTTGACCTATTTATTGTTTTATTTATTGTTTATTTATATGTTAATGTTGTCTACCAGCATTATACTATGGCGTGCAAACAGCCTTTCATATGTGTTGTTTGTTTGGAAGTGCAGCATGCCCAGGCAGCTTTTGAGGAAGCTGCTTGTGAGCATTGTGATTTTCTTCATGAGGCTGCACTCCCACTGAGCCCTCTTTGAGGAGGGTGGCTCAGCTCACGTTCCTCGCGGCTTGGGTACCGCTTCTGTCGAGGAAGACCGGCACCTGTTGTTGTGGAGTTCGCAAAATTAATCTAACATAGGGTTTTGAGTCTTGCACTGCCTTATCTCAGCCTTTACCTGTTAGATTTAATGTCTCTTTCGGAGTTAGGAAGCACGCACTGCAGTTTCTTCCACTCCAGTTGAGACAGCTGCACTGATGACATTGTTAGGGTTGTGTTGGTTTAGGTGTTTTGGTTTTTCCTTTGTTGCAGGTTGTGTGATTTTTTGGGGTGTGACTTCAGTACACCTGTTCCTCATCATGGGTCTTATTTAAACATGCTGTAGGAGTTCATTGGGGCGGCTGCTCAGCTCTTGTTTGGGAGCAGTTTGCCAGGACCGTGCTCTAATGCTGTTATTTTGTATTTTGTTTTACATCCACACATTTGCACTGACAATGTTTCAACTGACGCATCCATTCACTTGCAGTTCATACTGATTAACTCTACTGATACTGACTTTCTGATTATGTTTTTTTTGGTTAATAAATATTATGATTGAAGTTATTCCGCCTTGTCGTCTCCCTTAATATTACACCTTTGAGCCAGGTGTAACATATGGGGGCTCGTCCAATTTAAATTTGTTAATTGGTTTGACGTTATTCGTTTAATTATGTGGAGAGACAGAGCGGAAAATTGGTTTAGAGTGTCGGTTTGCATTTTTTGGTCAGCTCTAGAAAAGGTAAGTTCTTGGGTTTTAAAACTGTGTAATTTGAGTACTCCCCAGTTAGGATGTAGCAACGCTTTGCGTTGTTGTTTTTTGTTTTAGTTTGTTATTTTTGTGTGTCTCTTGGGTCGAGTGCACCGCCGTGGTGGTAGTTCCGGACTGTTTGTTCGATTCCACGCCAGCTGTATTTGGGTGCTTCAAAGGGCTTGACTCTTGGGAGCGCATGAAGACTAGGGAGTAGTTAGTTAGAGGGATTTTTCGTTAGGATTAGGTGGGGAGGTAGTGAATGTGTGCACAGTTTTGACCGTAAGAATTACCTGAGCTGAATTGTGGGTAAGCCAAATTTGTTAAATTAATTTACGTGATATTTGATTTCGGATAGTTGCACTATGACATCAGTTGAGCAGTTTTGTTAAGTACCTTCGGATGAGCTATTAAATCTGTGTTCTAAGAAACAGTTATGGGAAATTGTAGATCGATATGAATTAAGTGGCGTTGATAAACGTTTGAGAAAAGATGAGCTGCGAGAAATAGTAAGACACAAGTTAGGCGACCTTCAGATTTTACCAATTACGCTAGAACAAGTAACAGCTGGGGCTAGTCCTGCATTTCAAAGATCATCAATTTCATTAGTTGGTTTGTCGTTTGAGCAACAGAAAGAACTTATTAGAATGCAACAGTTACATGAAAAAGAGATGCGTGAGCGTGAAATCGAAATAGAAAAACGTAAATTGGATGATTTGATGAGACAACGTGAAATGGAATTTGAGAAAGTTAAACATGAGCAAAAGTTGGTTGCAGAGCGACAAAATCAAGAGTTTCAATTAAAGTTTGAGAGTTTAAAACTTCGAGGTGAGAGTAGGTCTATCGATCGGACGGATTGTTCATTTGATATAATTCATAACTTGAAGTGTTGCCGGCGTTTAATGAGCGAGATACTGATGTTTTTTCTCATTATTTGAAAGTATAGCTGATGAACGGGGATGGCCTGAGTATGACCGCACAGTTATGCTTCAATCTGTTTTAGTAGGGAAAGCTCAGGAGCGTTACTGCTCTTTCGGTAGAGGAAAGAAAGAATTATGATAGCGTAAAGTCTGCTGTGCTAAAAGCTTTTGAGCTGGTCCAGAAGCTTATCGCCAGCGTTTTCGTACTTGGAGAAAAGGTGAGAGACAAACACACGTGGAAGTTATGAGAGAGTTAAGTAACCACTTTGATCACTGGTGTACAACATCTAACGTACAGTCATTTGGTGAGATGCGCGAAATGATGATTACTGAACAGTTAAAAAACATCGTTCCCGATCAAATTGCAATTTATATTAATGAAAACAAACCTCGCACTGCTACTGAAGCTGCATCATTAGCAGATGATTTCGTTTTAACACACAAGAAACGGTTTTTGTGGCAATCGGGTAACGGAAATATTAATTCTAAACTACTGCAACGAGGTGACCGAGGACCTTCTCAGAGGGTGATAACTGATTCAATGTGTCGTTATTGTCTGGAAGTCGGACATTGCAAGAATGAGTGTCCGGTACTTAGAAGTAAACAGGGACGCGGCAAGAATAAAAACTCTGCACCTGTTCTCTTAACGAGTTGTTTGTTGCGCGCGTCATCTGCGGAAAATATGTCTGTGCTAAAAACGAACTGTTCCGAAATTGAACACAACGGGTATATACCTTTTATTTCTGAAGGGTTTGTGTCTCTCGTTGAGGGGCAGGAAGGTATACCTGTTAGAGTCCTGCGAGACACGGGATCATCAGAGTCCTTTATTTTGGATTCTGTTCTTCCGTTTTCATCCACCTCATATGCGGGTAAGAATGTTCTGATCCAAGGAATTACACTCCAAACATTGTCTGTTCCTCTGCATAACTTTATTTTACAATCTCAGTTAGTCAATGGGGAAGTGACTATGGGAGTGCGCCCTTCCTTGCCGGTGGAGGGGGTGGAGGTCATTTTGGGAAACAACTTGGCAGGTGAGAGTGTGTGGCCGGTACTGGCCCCGTCACCGATTGTGACCCCGACTTCCCTTCTCGATCAGGGGTGTGGTGAGTTGTCTGAGGGTGCCTCTTGTGTTGTTACACGGTCTAAGTCCAAAAGACTAAATGATGAGGGTGCTAAATTGTGTGATACCCATACGCCGGTTAAGTTTGTTGCTCCTGGATTGTCTCTTTCTAATTTTTCTTGAGCAGAATTGGTGGCCGCCCAGCGGGATGATCCTGGGTTGAAAACTTTGTTTGCTGCTGTTTTACCACCGGAGGATGTGGAGAGTTCCGCAACTGGATATTTTATAGGTGATGGAGTGCTGCTACGTAAGTGGCTTGCTCAAAAAGAAGATTGTGGTGGTGAGTGAATAGTTCAAGTTGTTGTACCGGAAAAATTTAGAGATTATGTACTCCAGTTGGCTCATGGCGATATAGCCGGTCACTTAGGTGTAAAAAAGACGTATGACAGAGTTTTGAAGCATTTTTATTGGCCGCTGTTGAAAAAAGATATCTCGCGGTTTATTAAAACATGTCATACATGCCAAGTGATAGGGAAACCTAATCAGCCACTGAAACAGGCCCCATTGTGTCCAATACCTCCCGTGGATCAACCTTTTGAGCACCTTTTAATAGACTGTGTTGGCCCATTTCCTCCTTCTAAGTCGGGAAGTAGATTTCTTTTGACTATTATGTGCCAAAATACTCGTTACCCAGCAGCTTATGCGATGCGCAATGTTACAACTCGATCTGTAGTTAAAGCCCTGTCTCAATTTATTTCCATCTTCGGTATCCCTAAGGTCATTCAGAGTGACCAGGGAATGAACTTCGCGTCTAACACGAGATCTTGAAACAGTTGAGAGTGAAACATAACCGGTCCAGCACATTCCATCCTCAGAGTCAGGGGGTGCTGGAACGGTTTCATCAAACACTCTAGTCCCTCTTGCGCGCGTATTGCGTTGAATTAAATCGAGACTGGGAGGAAGGACTTCCATGGCTTTTGTTAGCTGCAAGGGAGGTTACACAGTCTAGTTTGGGTTTTAGTCCCAACGAATTAGTTATCGGACATAAGGTGCGGGGTCCGCTTGCCGTTGTGGGCGATCAGTTAAAGGGAAAACAGCTACCACAAAGTTTGCTGTAGTATGTCAATGGTTTTCGCAGACGCTTGTATTTAGCTGGTCAAGCTGCACGAAAAAATTTAGAAAAGGCGCAAATAAAGATGAAAAAGCTTTTTGATCGCCAGTCTGAACAGCGTGTTTAATTCAGGGGATCAGGTTTTGGCATTGCTGCCTTTAGTGGGCTCTCCATTTTGCACAAAGTTTATGGGACCATATACCGTTGTGCGTGTTTTATCAGATCTTAATTATGAAATTGAAACTCCGGATAGAAAGAAAAGGACTCAAATTTGTCATGTGAATTTATTGAAACCATTTTTTCCCCCAATACTTGTAAACAATCTGTCAAGTCGTCTGCTGTGGTCAGTTCTGTGACTGATGAGCTGAGTCGATCTTCGGTAGGAGAGACTGGGGGAATTGAAGTTTTAGATGATGCTGTATTACAACCTCGTTTAAAAAATTCAGAGGCTCTAAATAATTTGGAGAATTTGTTGGCCCATTTATCTGTTGTAAAACGAGCAGAGCTGTCACAATTGATAGGCGAGTTTCCGTCATTATTTGGGATGTCCCATCACAAACTCACTTAATAGAGCACGATGTAGATGTGGGTGATGCTCCACCTATACGCCAGCGTTTTTATCGTGTTCCTGTTGAAAACGTCTAAAATTGGAGTCAGAGATTCAGTATATGCTGAAAAATAACATCGCAAAAACCATCTTGTTCGAGTTGGGCTTCGCCGTGTCTATTAGTTAAAAAAAACAGATGGAATGTTCAGGTTTTGTACGGTTTATAGACGAATTAATAAATCACCAAACCTGACGCTTTTCCCCTCCCGAGGATGGAGGACTGCGTCGATCAAGTGGGTTCTGCAAGGTATGTCAGCAAATTCAATTTACTTAAAGGATACTGGCAGGTGCCTTTAACACTCTGAGGTCTGAAGGTATCGCCGGCGATACCACCGTGGTTTTTTCTTATCAGTGTGAAAGAGACTCAAAATACTCCGTCAATGTTGCACATACAATTAAGAGTTATACACCATTTTAATCTGTGGAATATCTTCTTTCATTTGTGTACACTCAGAGTAAAAACAAAATGTTGTGCTCTTTGTAAAATAAAGAAAACTAACATGATGCGTGATCTCTCGTCTCCCTCTGAACGAAGTCCAATCTGATAGTTCTTAGAAAATGAACTGTAACTTAGTGAATACTAATCACAGAAAAATTATACTTATGTCTAAAAAAACGTTTAGATGTCAGGTTTTAAACACAGAAGGTTTGTTTTCGATTTGACTTACATGATTTATGTAATCTGTATGAAAAGAGAGCCATGTCAGAAGTCCGTGATTCAGCTCATTATCCGCTAATGCGGCCACGCCCACGGAGCCAGCGCTATTCAGACGCAAATTCAGAGGCAATACATGCATTCATCATCTCAATCGTGTATTTATTGTCTTTAAAAGTGTTTTGAATAGCCATATTTAGCGATCTCTTGCCTCTGTTAGTTCCTTGATTGTCACATGATATTCCTCTTCTTTTACTGAGGCATTTGTGGACAAAAGGGGCAGAGCGCCCTCCGGCTGCAAATGAATTAAAAACACAGCATCCAGCGCTCATAATGATGACGATAAATATAGAATAATAAATATTACTCCTCTGTATAGAAAATTGATATAAACATATGAGAATCCATCAATATTTCTCCAAATGTGTATGCTTTTAAGCATATTAAGAAATTATGGTCAATATAAGATTTTAAGAGTCAAAATGTGAAGCTTGAGTCTTAGATCTTTTTAATGATGTATAGTTTGTCAACTGCACATCAAAATTTCGGCTCTATATATAACAAATATAGTAGCCTATATGAAATGCCCTAGAGGTAGGAATGTTCAGACGCTTTGCATCACAGAAATACATTATATTTGAAAGTATATTACAATAGAAAACCATTATTTGGTTAGAGACTTGAGACTTCTTTTAAAAACATTATAATGGCATTATAATGTGTTCAATCTTTTGACTGGTAGTGTAATTTAACATAGGCCTATACAAAATTTTCTTCATATCATGTGCAATAATACGTGCATGCATGAGATCACAAAAATCATGTTTTTTTTTTGTCCTGAGTGGACTTTAATCCTGTTATTAGCATGATCACAGAGGGTTTTTTCACAGCCTACCTGACTGAAAGGCTGAAGTCATTTCAGGTCATTATTATTCAATTCTTTTGTCTTCTCAGGTGAGAATCACCCATTATACATGAGGATTCCCGCCTCCTCGCATACTGTGTTTCTTGACCAAAAGTGTCTTAGAAAATTTAAATCTCTCTATTGTTTTATATGAAGGATTAGGAAGGATAATTTTTACTTCATTCTGAAGCAAAAACTCTAGTCTACAACCTCCAATACCTTGAAGTCTTATGAACACAGTTTTAATATACTTTTTTGGCCTTATTTCAGTGACTTAAGTTTTTGTTTTTCAATAACCACGCATAAACGTTATTCCTTCAAAAACAAACATGTACATACAGTTCCTCACAATATATTGTAGCCTAGTTTGTGCTGAATACAGTGTAATGACACTTTTTCAATTAATATGTTTATGAACAACTGAAAAAAGCACAAATGTCAGGGCATGTCAAAACTTCTCCAGGGCCCCAAAAATCCTCAGACCCCTGAGGGTTAACACCGCGGGCACAAGAAATAACTGCGTTCAAAACTTCTTCTGGGTTATACTCCTATTCTGTCTTGAGTTTCGGGTTATGAAACGCATCGGCGACCTTTCATAGGTTAATGAACCGTGTAGTTTCAGGTTTAGACGGCTGCGCAGTTTATTTGGACTACGTTATAGTTTACAGCGATGATTGGGATCAACATGTGAGATGGATACGAGCTTTAATTTCAGCGTCTAGCGGAGGCTAATTTGACAGTGAATTTGTCTAAATGTGACTTTGCACGGGCAACGGTTTCTTATTTGGGAAGAGAGGTGGGCCAAGGAAAGGTGCGCCCTTTGCACGCTAAAGTGAGTGCATTAGAGAACTTCCCTACTCCTTGTACAAAAAAGGAACTAATGAGGTTTATAGGGATGGCTAATTACTATCGTAATTTTTGCCCTAATTTTTCATCGGTTATTTGTCCATTGACTAACCTCTTAAAGAACTCCGCCAAGTTTGAATGGACTCCCCATTGTCAAAAGGCTTTCGAAAATGTGAAGCTGTTGTTGTCGGCTGTCCCTGTGTTAGCAGCGCCCCAAAGTGGTCTTTTGTTTAAGATCCAGGTTGACGCAAGTCAAGTGGGAGCAGGAGCAGTTCTCCTCCAGACTCATTCCAATGGGTATGATCACCCAGTCAGTTATTTTTCACGCAAGTTTAATTCCTTTCAATTGAACTACTCCGTTATTGAGAAGGAAACGCTGGCACTGATTTGGGCTCTCCAACATTTTGACGTTTATGTCGGGGGAGGCTCTCCGGTAGTAATTTATTCTGATCACAATCCCTTGACGTTTCTTCACTCATTACAGAGTCCGAGTCAATCACGCTTTGGGGAACGTCACATGACACAGGTGTCTGAAAGCCACTATCCAATAACTCCAATCCTTATTGGCCGGCGACAGCCTATGACGTCATATGGCGCGACCCGGAAGTATAAAAGGAGCGCCTGGAGAAACAGAAGACATCTAATCGTCTTTCGGTCCTGTTCTGTCTGATTACGACTATACCAACTCCGGTAGGGTTTTTTTATATGCCTTAGAAACGTTCAAGAGAGTGTGTTTATCCGTGTCCCCGGGTTTGACACTTATATTCACATTTTCTGGGCGTTTTTCTGTCTGGAGAGGAGCGTGCAAACACAGTGCTTGAGGGCGCTGTCTGTGTTTGTGTGTTGTTTACTGTGAGCGTCTCCCTTTTCGGGACACTCCGTTCTGGCCCCGTTTGTGCTGAGGCAATACGGTGGCTGCGATCATAGGCTTCCTTGTCTCTCTTTCGGCTTCCCTGCGGCTGACGGGGATGACTGCATGACGATGACGTTTCTGTTTGACGTCATCGCGTCCGGCGCGAGTGCTCCTCTGGCTGTTGTGTGTGTGTGGAGCTGCTGTGTGTTTGGGACGCGCTTCTCGGCGGGCTGCAGCTGCCATGAGAGCGCGTTAGGAAAGGGGCCGCGAGCGGTTCCTTTCTGTCCATTAATGCAGCGGCTTCCGTGACTTTCCATTCCCTCTGATCTCCGCGTTTGAGATCGGGAGGGCACGGAAAAACCCCTAGACGTCCAGATTTGTATCTGAACCCAGACAGACGGGAGGAGGAAGAAGCGAGAGTGAGGTGGGTGATCGATTGTAAACACTGTTGCATTTGTAATCGATTCCCCAGCTACATAGGGCGATTTATATCTACCCTCTCCTCTTCTTCTTCCACCTCCTGTGTGTGTATATATATATATATATATATATATATATATATATATTAATATATATATATATAACAGCTATGGAAAAAATTAAGAGACCACTCCAAGTTCAGAAATCAATGTTAGTGGTCTCTTAATTTTTCCATAGCTGTATATATATAAATATATTTATATGCATGTGTATATAAACATAATTCAAGCTCAGATGCTTCTTATGGTCAGACTGATGGCTGGGCCCATAGTGATTATTTATGTCAGCCCGCTGTTTCTGTTTGATAGTAAGAGGATCTTTTAGACTTAAAAGATCCTTAGATTCCATCCTTTTTATGGAAAATAGGAGCATTAGGAGTCTTCTGTCTTTGAGCCGCAGGGGGGACTATATTTTATGTGTTTAAAATAAGACCTTATTTTCCTGTATAGTTTTCTGGGCATGCAGTCAGGAAAAAGTAAGGGGTTTTTGGGCAAACTGAAGTTGATAGGCTGGCTAGTGTGCAGGCCACAAAATGGCCACCTCTTAGCCACCTGTTGTTTAGAGTAGCTTCTCATCTGCTGTGTTCTAGGGTAGTTTGAGTTAGCACTCGTCACTTCAGTTATTGTGCATGTTTAGGTCGGCCTTAATCGGCCGCCTGACATTGTTTGCTTGTAAGCTTCACTTTCTTTCTCTTTTTCATGAGATTTGGAGGTAAAGCCCAGGCTTCACTAGGCTTGTGGCCCTGTAAGAAGGCACGTAGCTTAGCGGCCAGGCTAGAGCTAGGTTAGGTGTGTTATTTACATATAACCCTATGTATACTATCTCTTGTCAGGTTGTATAGTTCCTAGTTCTGGCCTCCTCCCGAAGGAGTTGTTAGGCCGTATGCCCATTATCCCCTTGTTTTGTAGGTGAAATTGTTGAGTTTAACAGCTAGGTTGTAGACTGTTTTTAGACTCCCTGATGCTGTTATCTCAGGTGGTAGGCCCTTATCTTTGCATAGATAAGTCATGCTGTGTGTGCAAGGCCCCACTTTCTAGAACTTTTATGCTAGGGAAAATGTGTTTTTTCCTCTGAGCCACTTGTTTCTTTAATCAAGTTTGATTTGACGTTGCTAGGGTTTAGCATTCGTCCTCTATGGCTCAGTACAGATTTGAGAATCTGTATGGAGAGAATTATTTTCCTCTTTGAAAATAGCATATCCTGTTAGCCAGCACCCCCGCTTTTGGAAAATCCCAAAAAATGACATACCCAAACTAAAACAGATACAGTTCATGAACCCTTTGCACTAAAGCATAAGTAAGGTCTCATTTGAAAGCAGACACTTTGCAGTTTATGGTAAACTCATAATTAATTATTGTCACAATGAGGAAAATAGTTTAAAAATAGCTTTGAAATTTTGAAAAGTTATTAGAAATTTATTTATGAAATATTTAAAATAAAAGTGAAGTTGGCCTTGTGGCAATATAGAAATGCACTGCAGCTAAAGCCACATGTCTGACCATGTTATATTTCAAATCTGAAGATGATAGGTTTAAAACTCTGAGTTTTATTACATGTTTTCAAGACCATGTCATGAGACTTTATTTAGAAGGACTCTAAAATGTTAACTGATGTTTATTGTCATCTATTCAAGGGTATTGTCTATATTGTGTTGTCGTGCTAACAGCCCCATTCAGTTCAGTCTCCCCTGAACACATTTACACCTCTCCAGCCAGCTTATGGCTCTTATTCTTTCTTTTGTCTCTATTATAATTACTGATGTTCTATTCAAGATGATTTAATCCCTCATTTCATTCAACAAACTCTCACTTCACTTCTTTCAAACTGTATCTAATGCCCTTCTTGGAAAAAAAAGAGAGAAAAAAAAGTGAGCTTTACGATTTAAAAATATTTATTACATTATAGCTCAGAACAGGTGCATCTCTGGGCTTGTTAGCATGTTAACTTAGCACACCATCAAAACACGACAATTATAAGATTAAAACCAGTTTTTTCTCCAAACTTACTAGTCGATTGTTTTAAATAACCTTCTTTGATGTGATGTGGCTTTGGATCAAAAATCAGACAGAAAATATATCATTTTAGGCTATTCTGCACAATGAGAAAAGCTATTTCGATTAGCATTGCATTATAAATATAATCTACTATTATGAATACCTGACATGGCGTGAAGAACACAGATAAACCACATATCGTCACAATCGTGTATTTATTACTTTCAAAGTGACGTTCTGTATGTTTATCAATGATTATAGCGATGTCTGGTAGCCTCTGTTAGGTCGTGTATGTCACATGACTGCCTCTTGTTCATCGTGTGTTATTTGTGGACTAAGTGCACAGAGCGCCCTCCGGCTACTGGTATGGTTTGAACACAGAGTAGTCAGTGTATACAGCGCTCATATGACGACAGCAGCGTGTTTTGGGTAAAAATTTAAAAAAATTACTCCTCTGTATAGAAAATTGACATAAACGTATGACAGTCCATCAATATTTCTCCAAATGTGCATGCTTTTAAGCTAAAAGCCCCGAGGGATGATTTTGTGGAGTTTTTTCATGATGATCGTACAGAGTTTTTTTTCTCAATGGTGAAGCTGACACTCATATTTCAATGAAAAGGTAACGACTCCGTTTCTCATATTCAAACTCCCGACCATATAACAAATAACGGTCACTATACGATGTTGAAAGTAAAATAAAGATTAAAATTGAAGCTCGAGTCTTAGATCTTTTTAATGATGTATAGTTTGTCAAGGTAATTACATTAAATCTAACAGTAAATTTGAGCTAATTTAAACAAAGAAGCTTTGGTGCGTCGGCGTGCCAGTGCTGGTTAACAGGATATACATCAAAGCGCTGCATTTGCTTTGAAGTTCTAGACTTTTGCCCTACATTGTATGTGAGCTTACTTATGCTGCCACAGGTTAGCACCTGTTCCGGTAATAGCAGGCTTTTTTATGTAGCCGCTATTGGAGACACTGGTGACCTACAGTATATTCCCCATTAGTAGGTTTATTGGTGTTACTGAGTGCATCACCTGTTGGATTGCATACTCAGGGTAGTTTAGAATAACTTTTTGAGAAAAGCTGGTTTCTATTAACTCCCTTTTTTGGTGATCTTGTTAACAGCTATATTGCATATATCTTTGATTGCAGGCTCTTATGGTTAATTAGCCTCCTTCTAGTTAGCAATTGTTTTTCTAACAAGTGCTGTTAGCTGATCATAGTTTGCTCACATAGTTTACAGCATTTCACGAGCTGAAGCCACGTGTCATTAGAATGGTAGGCCCCAACAGGCCTCCTTTCTAGTTCACATGCTGGCACAGTTTGTGTTTTATTCTGCAAACAGGCTGAACGCCACTTGTTGCTGAGATTGCAGGCCCCACGGGGCCTCCTTTTTTAGCTGACTTGTTGGCAGGATGCCTGGGAATCCGAGAACCCATACCACCATTGGCCACGCCCCACCTCTGTTGAGTAGGCCTTAAGCAGGCCTCTCGTGGAGTATGGTGGCGTAACGTGCATTCCCTCTCTAAGTAGTGCGTGAAGGTTTTCCACTGAATGCATGGCCTGATGGTTGATATGGTCTTGGACTGGCTGATGCCACATGTTTACTATGGTAGCCCCTAATAAGGCCTTCTTTTAGTTTACATGTTGGCTCAGTATGTGTTATATGGACAAACGGGCTGAATGCCACTTGTTGCTGAGATTGTAGGCCCTATAGGCATCCTTTTTAGCTGACATACTGGCAGGATACTTGTGAATCCAATACCACCATTGGCCACGCACCACCTCTGTTGAGTAGGCCTTAAGCGGGCCTCTCTTGGAGTATGTGGCGTAATATGCACTCCTTTAGAAACTAATCTTTGAATGCATGGCCTAATGTTTGGTATTGTTATGGTCGCCACCTGCTGATGCCACGTGTTTACTAAGGTAGGCCCTATGGGCCTCCTGCATAGCATGTTGGAGTTCAGTTATGTACTCCTCTCGCTTTGAGAGAAAAAGGTGCTTTTTCCGAGTACTGTTCTGAGTGGCTGACCTCTCAGGTTGAGTTCTGGTGGTAAACCTTACTGAGGTTTGGTTATAACTACATCAGCCTCCTTGAGTCTGTCACTGTCTGTGTTTTTACTCTACAGTTGCTGAACGCCACTTGTCACTGAGATTGTAGGCCCCACTAGGCCTCCTATTTAGTTGATTTGTTGGCAGGATGCTTTGGAAAAACCTGACCACCTTAAAAAGGCCACGCCCCACCTCGACGGATAGGCCCTAATCAGGCCTGTTCACGTTGGGTGGCAGCGTTCTATGTATTTCTTTTGAGGAAGTTTCAATACTAAATACATGGCTTTTGGGTGGACTGGTTATGGCAGCCACTTGCTGATGCCATATGTTTACTAAGGTAGGCCTCTTCTCGGCCTCTGGTGTAGCATTTGGAGTTCAGCTACGTACTCTTCTCGCTGTGAGAATTTATGGTGCTTTTCCGAGTACTTTGAGTGGCTAGCCCCTCAGGGTGTATGCTGTGGTTAAACCTTACTGAGGTTTGGTTTGAACTGCATCCGTCTCCCTGAGCATGATCTTACGCTAGTTGAGCAATAGCCACCTAGAGTCTAAGGTGGATCTATTCAAAGCTCCTAGAGATGGCCACTGAACTTATGCCATATGTCTAAAGGTTGCTAGGCCCTATGGGCCGCCTTTTTCAACATAGTGGTATATCGAGGGCTTGGAACCAGAGGGGCGTAAGTGGCATTTTGGGCAAAAATGAGTTCTATATATCAAATTAAAGGTCTTGATGAGCTCTATCTAGTTGTGCCAAAAAGACGCATCAGAAATCAACCTGTATTGAATAAAGCAACAAAACAACAAAGACCTAACACAAAAGTTTGAGCATTGTTGGAACCAGAGGGGCGTATGTCCACTTACGCCCTTCTGGCTCTAAAAAATACATGTATGGCCTACACATTGTTTGGAGCCAGAAGGGCGCAAGTCCACTTACGCCCTTCTAGCTCTGAACAATACAAGAGCCTACAGTATTTTTCAGAGCCAGAAGGGCGTAAGTGGGTGGTATTAATACATACTGTATGTAAATCATAAAGGGACAGAGCCGAATGAGGTGAG
Organism: Culter alburnus; assembly: GCA_028476615.1. Taxonomy (NCBI): domain Eukaryota; kingdom Metazoa; phylum Chordata; class Actinopteri; order Cypriniformes; family Xenocyprididae; genus Culter; species Culter alburnus. Next base: position 91,256 of record JAOTNS010004054.1, on the reverse strand, counting down.
GGAGAGAGATCGGCTTAAGGGAAACATGGAGACAGCACATGATGGAGAAGTGAGTTCTGACTTGCACTTTTTGAACATTAGAATAACCTAATTTAACCCTTAATCATTCAGTTCATGTAGGATAATGGTATGTTATCTGTTATCAAGAATCTGTTGCAGGCCCAGGCTCAGTAGGCCTATATATATATATATATATATATATCATATTTTATATTTTATAAACAGTACTACCAATATAGGATAATGGTAAATATTAATGATTAATTGTTTAGGGACACAACCACATGAGATGAGGGAGAGAGATGAGGAGATTGGAGAGAGAGACACGCACATGGAAACAGCACAAGATGGAGGGAGAGAGACAGACAGGGCGAGAGATCATGCAATTGATGAGGGACACACAGAGACAGACTGCACAATGAATCTCTTATTTACATCGTGTCTATACTTTGTGAATAATGAGCAGATTCGCAAGTGTGCAGAACTCTTTGAAGCTTGAACAAAAACTCCGGCGTTTTGACCGGTGAATGGATTCCGACTAAAAAATACCCGATTGGCCATTGCGTTCAAAAGATCAACTAACATGTCTGTGATTGGCTACATTGCCCAACGCTGCAAAAACACGTTGGCGGTGTCCGAAATCGCCCCCCAAATAAGGACAGCACTATTTGAGGGGACAGTCATTTGTAGTGGTGTCTGAAACCATAGTGGATGTTATTCAATCCCATAATGCACTGCAATAACGAGTGCTGATTATAATGGGTTCTATTGTCTTTTGACACCTTGCATTGCGCCGCTCACGTTCGGGGAAGCACAGGTGGACCTGTTCGCTTCTCGGGAATCCGCCCATTGCCAGTTGTTTTATTCGCTGACCGAGGGGACCCTCGGCACGGATGCACTGGCACACAGCTGGCCCCGGGGCCTATGCAAATATGCGTTTCCCCCAGTGAGCCTCCTTGCACAGACACTGTGCAAGGTCAGGGAGGACGAGGAGCAGGTCTTGCTAGTTGCGCCATACTGGCCCAAACGGACCTGGTTCCCGGAACTCATGCTCCTCGCGACAGCCCATCCCTGGCGCATCCCCCTGAGGAAGGACCTCCTTTCTCAGGGGCAGGGCACCATATGGCACCCGCGTCCCGATCTGTGGAACCTCCACATGTGGTTCCTGGACGGGACGCGGCAGACTTGAGTGGCCTACCGTCCGCGGTAGTTGACACCATGACTTCGGCTAGAGCCCCCTCTACGAGGCGCGCCTATGCCATGAAGTGGAGTCTGTTCGTTGAGTGGTGTTCCTCCCGCCGGGAGGACCCGGAAATGCCCGGTCGTGTTGTGCTTTCCTTCCTTTAAGAGGGTTTGGAACGGAGGCTGTCCCCTTCACCCTGAAGGTCTATGTGGCCGCCATCGCAGCGCATCACGATGTGCTTGATGGCAAGTCTCTAGGAAAGCACGACCTGGTCATCAGGTTCCTCAGAGGCGCCAGGAGGTTAAATCCTCCTAGGCCTCGCCTCATTCCCTCCTGGGACCTCTCTGTTGCCCTCTCGGGCCTCCGGAGAGCTCCCTTCGAGCCCCTTGAGTCAGCCGAGCTGAAACATCTGTCTCTCAAGACCGTGCTCCTGACCGCGCTCGCCTCCTTCAAGAGGGTTGGGGACTGCAAGCATTTTCGATCAACGATTCGTGCCTGGAATTCGGGCCGGACTACTCTCACGTGATCTTGAGACCCCGGCCTGGATACGTCCCCAAGTTTCCCACCACTCCCTTCCGGGACCAGGTGGTGAACCTGCAAGCACTGCCCCCGGAGGAGCCAGACCCAGCCCTTGCGTTGCTGTTTCCCGTTCGTGCTCTGCGCGTTTACGTGGACCGCACGCAGAGCTTCAGAAGCTCTGAGCAGCTCTTTGTCTGTTTTGGAGGTCAGCAGAAGGGAAAGGCTGTCTCCAAACAGAGGTTGGCCCACTGGATAGTGGATGCCATCGCCTTGGCGTACCAGTCCCAAGGCGAGCCGTGGCCCCTCGGGTTGCGAGCTCACTCCACTCGGGGTGTTGCTTCTTCCTGGGCGTTTGCGCACAGCGCCTCTGTTGCAGACATTTGCAGAGCTGCAGGCTGGGCGACACCGAACACATTCGCGAGGTTCTATAATCTCCGAGTGGAACCGGTGTCCACCCGTGTGCTTTCTACTCGTAGATAGCCATGGGTGTTCGCTTGCTGTGCCATTTCCCTCGGGAGAGGGAATGCGAGCACTTTTTCCACTCCTCAGTTCAGTTCCCCGTAACGGCGAACCCTGTGGAGTTCCTCCTGCATCCTGCGGCAGCCAGACGCGGCAGAGGCGTCCGGGCGCTAGGTCCAGTACTCGTGTGTATGCCCACTTGGTCTGCCCTTGTACTGGGCTAGATGCCCATATGCTGTGATTCCCCTCGGGTAATCCCCTATGTGTTCGTCCACGGTAAGGTTTCCCTGACGGTAAACCCGTGTCTTTCCCTGGGCGGCTTCGTTTTGGCCTGTCTCTGATTGCTAGTCGTTCCTCCCGGAAGGTAGGACCTACATCAGAGATCTTCCATATGCATTACTGTTCTCAGACCAGTCCATATGTGTCTTCCACACATTACCTCCCTTCGGGCAGGGTGTGGTCTCCGTAGCTTTCCCCTCCTCGGGGAACGCTTTCCTGGCGTTTTTGTCGTTGCTGAAAAATGTGGGACTGAGTTCCGAAGCACTCTTCCCCGTGGGTAAGGAACAGCAGCTTCGACCTCTCCACTGTAATGTCCTGTCCTCTCCATCCCACTGGTATGGAAGACATTCCTGGGCTTACTCTGGGCGCTGGAGGGTTGCGAGTATGGGCCGCACTTGCATTGGCACGCCTCAGCCTGCCAGCATCTGCCTCCCTAACACTCGTAACGTGGTTCAGTTGCTATGGCGCTTTCCACGGGACCCCATTACGTCAGTATCGACGTAACGTCGAACGTGACTGACTGAATGGGAACGTCTAGGTTACTAGTGTAACCCCCGTTCCCAGAAGGAGGGAACGGAGACGTTACGTTCCCCTGCCATAGCTTTGAGTCACCGCTGAGCGGCCAGATATCTATCTTGGCTCCTCAGCAAAAATATGAATGAAGGTGAGTATGCCGGCCCTATTTATACCCGGATGCCGGGGGAGGGGCCCGGCATGTAAATCTCACAGGCCAATTCCCATTGGCTTGTTTTGTATCCTTGGAGGTGATTGGGCTCCCTAGCGAGACCCCATTACGTCAGTATCGACGTAACGTCTCCGTTCCCTCCTTCTGGGAACGGGGGTTACACTAGTAACCTAGACGTTCTATAACACTCTGACAGTGGGCAGTGAGTGAACTTTTTAGTTCAACTAAAGTGAACTAAAAAGTGAAATGTGTAATAAACAAGAGAAATTAAACTGTTTGAAATTAAATGTTAAACTGTTTGACATGAATGTGAACTCATAAATGAGAACTGAAATTAAACGGTTAGAAATGAAATGTTAAACAGTTTGAAATGATGAAATTAAATGACTATGTATACAGTATTTTAAATAAAATGAAAAGTTATGAAGTTAGAGTGTTTTTAACCAATGTTTTTACCAATCATTTCTGCATTGATCAGCAGATACGCCCTATTTTTCTTTAGAAGAATTGGAAATGTTTGGTGCCAAAAAGGCGTATTTGATGTTCTTGCCATATTTTCAAGATTTTGCAAGGTTTTATAATATGTTCATTGTGTTAATATGCCATAATATGTTCACTTAAGAACTTACTCGTATAAGTATGTATGTGGTTGCAATGTTGTGGTTGAAGGTTAATAAATACAGTTGATTGAAGTGTGGTCAAAATTTTGTTTTGGCTCTCCTGTAAAGTTTGTCAAATGCCACTTACGCCCCTCTGGTTCCAAGCCCTCGATATGTTGATGTGTATTTCTCTCTGAGAACCTTTATATACACTTCCCGGTTGGCCAGGTGCCCAGATGATATTTAACCTCCTTGGTGTCGGTTATTTATTGTTCTTCGGTGCCTAAGAACACTGCCACGAGCTGATGCCCACGTGTCTGTTGAGGTGATAGGCCCGCACGGGCCTTCCTCGACTATGTGTTGGCGTATGTCATACTCCTTTTGCTTGAAAGAGTAAAAAGGTGCTTTTACTGAGTGCACTGCTCGTTGGTTTGTGTTGGGTAGATTATCATGCGGGCTCTTTGCAGTCTCCTATGCTGCCGTTGAAGTTGCCTGTCTGCTGCAGCAAGACAGGTGTTCAGGGTGGCCCCTTCAGGCCACTTTCTGAATATACTTCTGTTTCACTTATAGCTACTATCATGCTGTAGGCCCCTCTTTGGCCTCCATGAGTATGTGCCCATTGCATGGTCTACCTGTTAGGTGAGCTTTGTACTTCCCTTCTGGGGTTATGTTGTAATAGTGCTTAGCTCCCTAAGCTGATCATGGTGGTAGGCCTTAATCAGGCCTCCTCCTAAGATTCAGCCCCAGGCTGGTTTGTGCTCCCATGTATCAGGGTTCTCTAACGCGCAGCCTCCTCAGTGAGGTAATTAAGCACTGAGTAGATCCTAGGATGAGTGGATTATCTCCCCTCAATAGGAGGGTTCATAGCACTCAGCTGAGTTCTGCTCTCCAGGATGCCCGTCTCTACGCGTGGGTCTGAGTTGCTCCTGCCTTTCTGCAGTCACTCTTACCTGCTCTCTTCTATGAAGAATGCGTTATGGAGATTCTGTACTCAGACAGGGTTGGCCAAGACTAAGTTTGTCCTATGACAGACCAGGTCGGCCTCCCTGGTGGCATTGGGGGTGACTTCGTTCCCCTCTAGTGACTGGACGGGGTTCCCTTCGGTTCCCTGGCCTCATTCCCTTAAAGAAACCACTTTATCTGCGGAAAAGTTGGTCTCAGATGCCTCTAGTGGCCTTAGTAGGCCTTCTCTCTCTGGAAGGCCTTCTGTAGGCTCAGCTTGGGCTGTTGGCCATAGGGAATGCTGTCACTGACAGCCTGGTTTGACCCGAGGGTGAGTTGCTAAGTGTTTCCTTCTAAACTGCTTGACGTTTGTCAGCCATATTATTTGGCATGCACTCTCCTCAAGCATGGCGGCATGGGTACATGGTTCCCCAAAGCCTGATTGAACACAGAGTTGAAGTTCCCTTTCGAAAGGGAACGTCTCAGGTTACGTATGTAACCATAGTTCCCTGAGAACCAGGGAACGAGACTCTGCGTTTCCTTGCCATGCTTCGGGCCTGCCTGCAGAACAGTCCTTTAAGACGATGGATGTCTTCTGTGTTTATCCAGGCGCTCCTTTTATACTTCCGGGTCGCGCCATATGACGTCATAGGCTGTCGCCGGCCAATAAGGATTGGAGTTATTGGATAGTTGCTTTCAGACACCTGGGTCACGTGACATTCCCCAAAGCGTGATTGAACGCAGAGTCTCGTTCCCTGGTTCTCAGGGAACTATGGTTACATACGTAACCTGAGACGTTTTCTTGTTAGTGGGGAGTTCGTGGAGGTGTTCACTCGTGCTTGATTTTAATATCGGAATCAACCGAGAAACAAGAGCTGCAAGTCAAAGCAAATTAGATGAAAGTTTTCCATCTAGGTAAGCTCAACCTCCATATCGCGGCTTACAGCTTTTCCCGACCTCCACACTGAGGTGTTGTGGGATAAGCCTTTTCTCATACATATATTTTACATCAGGTGATGTGTGGGTATGAGAAAGCACAGTTATGGTGGCTGCTGGGCGGGCAGCCGAGGCTGGGTACGAACTTCTCACACAGACAACACCAGACAGAGCGTTGGATCTGAGAACCATCATTGCTGCTAGAGCTTCGCCGGAACCAAAGCCAGACAGTGTTCACCACTTCATACGGTGCCTGTCTGCCTTTTGGTGCCCCCACAGGGCATTGTGCTGGTTGCACAAAACTCACCAGGGCCCAACCTCGAGAGGCTGGTTCCCTGAGTAGTTTTTTCCTCCAAAGCCAGACGGCGCTTACCTCTTTATATAGTACCCGTCTGCCTTTGGTGCCCTCAGAGGGGCGCTCTGCCAACCCCGCCGCAACGCCGGGGTGCAGTAATTCCCAGCGAGTCACTAGAGGGTGGCTCGCCCTCTCTGTGGCAGCCAAGCCAGTTGTTCCCTGCCGGTGCGCCGATTCAGGGCATTGTGCTGGCTGCACAAAACACATTAGGGCCCAGCCTCGAGAGGCTGGTTCCCTGAGTAGTTTTTTCTCCCCAAACAGTCAGATGGCGCCCACCTCATTATATGGTGCCCATCTGCCTTTTTGGTGTCCTCAAGGGGCGCTCTGCTAACCCCGCTGCAACGCCGGGGCGCAGTAGTTCCCCAGTAGCCCAGTCAGTTGTTCCCTGCCGGTGCGCTGATTCAGGGCATTATGCTGGCTGCCCAAAACATATCAGGAGAGGCTGGTCCCCCCCCCCCCCCAAAAAAAAAAAGCCTGAAGGTTCTCCCCTCCGGAGTCAAATGGCTCGAGAGGCTGGTACCTTCAGTAGATTTCCTGACAGAGTGTAGTCTGTCATTTATATCTACAATGGGTCCTGCACATTGGTGGTCCCGAGCAGGCTCTGGTGATGCCACAAGAGGTAGTGACTCTTCTGCAAAAGGAGGCTATAGAAGGGATCTTCCTCCCGGCAGGGAGCCAGGGGTTTTAATAGCCATTATCTCATTGTGCCAAGGAAAGATGTGGGAGTTGTGTCCGATTTTAGATCTGCATCAGCTATAGACACAAGTTAGCAATGCTGACAATAATATATATTGTGTCACAAAATCAGGTCAGAGGACTGGTTTGTTATGATAGATCTAAAAGACACTAAAAGACATTTGTTATGATCTAAAAGACACATACTCCCATATGTATCAATCCTTCTGCAACACAGGAAGCTCCTAAGGTTTGCTTTCGGGGACGAAGCATTCCAATATCGGGTTCTTCTTTTCGGCTTAGCACTGTCACACCCCACCTTCACCAAATGTGTAGACGCAGCTCTGAAGCCCTTGCGTATGCAGGGCATCCGCATTCTAAACTACACAGAAGTTTTTGGTTGATTTTGGCTCAACCAGAGCAGATGGCGGTTCAACATTGAGATGTTTTGTTCTCGCTCACATGAGAAGGTTGGGGTTGAGACTAAACGCAAAGAAAAGTGTGCTTTCTCCAGCTCAGAGAACCACTCATCTAGGCGTGGTATTGAATTCGGTGATTATGCCTGCCCGTATATTTCCGGCTCGCATAACATCAATTCTCACTTTATGGGCCCTATTTTAACGATCTAAACGCAAAGTGTGAAGCGCATGGCGCAGGTGCACTCAGGGCGTGTCCAAATCCACTTTTGCTATTTTAACGACGGAAAAATGGTCCGTGCGCCGGGGCGCATTTTTGAAATGGGTTGTCCCTATTCTCTTAATGAGTAATGGGCGAAACGTTCAATAAACCAATCAGAGTGTCATCTCCCATTCCCTTTAAGAGAGAGATGCGTTCGCGCCATGGCGGATTGATATTTACATGACGGAATTTGTTGGCGGAAAAGCTGAAATTACCTGTTAAGTGGCCAGTCAATCTTTCAGTCGTCTGCGTTGGATGCAGGCTTTCAAATAGCTCCGCGTGATGGGTCAGTTAATATATATGTGTGTGTATTGGCACGATTGTTCAATTAATTAGCCAATTTCGTTCATTATTATAAGTAGTAATAGGCTGAATTGAAAATAGGTAGCCTAATTCTAATACACGCAATGACTATTCATCATTACATTTTTATATTTTATGTAGCCTACACAATAATATTCTTTTACACTGTAATCCTTTTGTTTTTAATATTTGTTATGTTTGTGTGATGCGCATCCCTGTGTGTAATAAGCAAACTCAACGCGCACTGTGGACGCGCCCAGAAAATATTGCGCCATTGACTTTAGACTTTAGACCAGGTTTGAGTTGGTCTATGATGCAGTCTATTTTCAGCTCCTTAAAATAGCAATGCGCTGGCAATGCACCTGAACACACCTCTTTTTTAGACCAGCACACCCATGGGCGCACTAACTGGTGCAAATGCATTTACTAATTTAAGGACGTGGCGCTGAACGGGAGAACGGGAAAACGTGAACGGCGCCGGATGCAAACTAGCAAACACACTTGCGCTGCGCCTTGCGTCGCATTGCGCCGGGTGTATTATAGGGCCCTATGTCTCAGACATAAAGCTAGGCCAGTCACTCACTGTCAAACAGTTCAGAGACTGTTGGGTCTTATGGCAGCAGTGTCCAACATGATACCTTCTGGCCTGCTGACCATGAGACCACTACAGTGGTGGCTCAAAACCAAGGGGTTCTCACCGAGGGAGAATCTTTTTCGTATGATCAGAGTCACGCGGCGATGCTTACGTGCTCCAGTCAAATGGAAGCAACCTTGGTTTCTGTCCCAGGGACCTGTGCTGGGGGCTCTCAGTCGTCGCGTCACGCTAACAACATATCAGTGTTAATTTTGGCAGCCATTTTTGATTTAGTCTTAGTCTTTATCTTCAGACGAAAATTCTCCTTAGACTTAGTCAGCCTTTTGCCTTCTTAAATCGATTTTTCCAGTGCATTTTTTACCTTTATAAATACCTTTGTAAAATAAATAATGCCTTAAATAATTAAAAAAAAAATTCTATTAATACAATGATGATAAAAACGAATTGATACTTTTAAATATAACATTAAAACCGCCAGTAGGTTGCGGTAAGTCACTGTTTTTATGAGTGAATCATCGAGTCATTCATTCTTTCAGTATCAAAGAAAGCGGATGTATTTATGAATGAATCATTGACGATTCATTCAAACCCGCAGATTCGTTCATGAAACAGCTTCATGAAACAGCTGCTCTGCTGTGGCTTTCGTTGCAAAATAGAGTAAAAATACTGACAATACTGTTTAAAATGTACATCACTTAATATTACCCTTTTGTTTGTTGAATTGTTGTATAAAATCAATATTCGGATTATATTCGGGCAATATTCTTCCTGGTATGATCAACATTAAAAACAGTAACTCGTAGAAGGGTGTGTTTCTGTATCGAAGAGAGTTTTAAATCTACATGCAGTCGATGTCTATATTTGTTCTTCATGCTAGTAAGTACTAAGGTTATATTGTCGAGCACTAATGTAGTGCGATGCTGGTTTGGATGCAGTCAGTTTTGACTGCGAAAGATGAGGTAATTTGATTGAATGTCGTGTCGTTAATCTGCTAGAAATATGCGTACGTCAGTTTGAGAACCACTGTTGGATATCAGCCTGCACTTTGGTCCCAGATTTAATCAGTAAATGAGCAGCGCAAAATAGACACTTTAGGTAGAAAATCTCAAATGAAGAGCGCTGAACTCCAGCTTACTTGTCTGTTTTTTCAGATCATCCGCGCTTCTTCCTCAGTATCGAGAGGGTTGCCAGATTGCAAAGATTAAGTAAAACGTGTTCTTTTAACAGAAAAGCTCTGATAGTGGGATTCAGTTCTGGAAATCTGGCAACCGTAAGCATGACTAACGCTTGTAAAGACAGTCAGTAATTTTATGTCTTTTTCTTTTATTTGACAAAAACAAAAAGTGATTTCAAAAGAATGATTTTGGTAAAGTGTTTAGTCTTTTAGCCACATTTCAGTCTCGTCTTTTTTCGTCAACTATATTGCACGAGTAGTTTTAGTCACGTTATCGTTAAATGAAATTGGTGTCGTCTCTCATCGTCTCGTCTTAGTTATGGAAAAAAAGGTCATAGTTTTAGTTAACGAAATTAACACTGCAACAGATGCATCCCTCACGGGCTGGGGGGGGGGTGATCATAAGTAGTCGCTCGACTCAAGGTTTGTGGCAGGACCATCATCTTTTGTGGTACATTAAAATGCCTGGAAATTATGGCAGTATTTCTAGTTCTGAAATATTTCCTTCCAGACCTCAGGGACCATCATGTGTTAGTTCGATCAGACAACACATTGGTGGTCTCATATAAATTCAGGGGGATCTGAGGTCACGCCCCTTATACAAGCTGGCGAATCAGATCCTCCTGTGGTCCCAAGGGAAACTGCTCTCCCTCAGAGAGAGCAGTTTATATCCCAGGATACCTGAATGTGGGAGCAGACATCCAGTCGAGGCAGGGGCCGAGGCCCGGGGAATGGAGACTTCATCCGGATGTGGTGAAGCTCCTTTGGGAGAACTACGTCGAGAGACGACTCACTGTCCACTGTGGTTCTCAATGACAAACCCAACACTTCTTGGGCTGGACACTATAGTACAGCCGTGGCCGAGGCTACCGCTGTACATATTTCCCCCGATTGCACTGCTCCTGGGAGTTCTGGAGAGAGTTTGCCGGGATGGAGCCCATCTGCTATTAGTAGCCCCGTTCTGGCTGGCCCCAGTATGGTTCTCGGACCTGTTATCTCTCCTCGACGGGTCTCCATGGAGATTCCGATCAGGAAGAACCTTCTCTCTCTCAGGTGGGCGGTCTAATACTGTACCCCCCGATCAGAGTTATGGAAGCTGTGGCTGTGGCCTCTGAGGGGGCACAGCTCATAGATTCCAGTCTCTCAACTGAGGTTGTTGAGACCATTCTCCAATCCAGAGCTCCCTCCACGAGGAAACTCTATGCCTTGAAGTGGAGATTTTTCACTTTTTGGAGTGAAAATCACCAGTGGGATCCAGTCAACTGCCCGATTAGCACAGTACTGTAGTTCATGCAGAAAAGATTTTCTTCAGGGTTATCCCCCTCCACGCTTAAGGTGTACGTGGCGGCCTTAACTGCTTACCACACTCCTTTCAGTGGGGTTTCTTTGGGGAGACACCCCGCTTATCACTCGTTTCCTCTGTGGCACTTTGAGGCTTAGACCTGCAGTTTGCATGAGAATACGACTTGGGTTTTTGGCCATTGTGTTTCAAGGCCTTTCTATGGCCCCCTTCAGCCCTATCGAAGAGATCCCAGAGAATTTGTCACACTTTTACAGTGTTCCTCCTTGCTTTTACGTCTCTCAAACGAATTGGAAACATTCAACCCCTGTCGGCATCTCCATCGTGCCTAAAATTTGCGTAGGTCCTCACTAATACTGTGAGACCTATTGTACTGCAGCCCTTCTGTCCTCCTACATTATGACGTCGGACCAGGAAAAACTTATCTGCTGTGCCCAGTTTGAGCACTAGATGCTTATTACCACAAAGCTATGGTATGTTGGACTAAGTTTAAACAAATCTTTGTATGTTTGGGTCACCTAAAAAGTGTACCCAGCATCCAAGCAGAAAACGAGCAAGTGAGTGGTCGAGGCCATCTCACTGGCTTATGGTCGGCTGGTCAGCCTTCACCTTTGGCTGTTAACCCACTCTACAAGGGATATGGCAAAATGTAGGTGATGCGGCAGGCTGGTCCTCACCGCTCACATTCTAGGGGTTTATAGACCTCGGCTCCATTTCAGGGGCGCAGGTGTTACTGTGAGTTGTGCGCCTCGCCTTCACACGAACGGTCACTTGCTCATACGGCGACGTTGGTATGGTCGTTCCCATAGTGACTACACAGCGCAAGTTTCCTTGAAAGGGAAAGTCTCAGTTATGTATATAACCTTAGTTCCCTGAATAGGGAACGAGATGCTGCGTTGCCTTGCCATATTCCCGGCATTCCTGTAAGCGCCTTGCTTCAGGATTCAGAAGCTGAATGAGAGTGTTTTCTGGTAGGCTTTATAGTTCCTGGTCAGTGACGTCACCCGCCTATGATGTTCCGTCACCCCATTGGTCTGATTTCATTAGTTCTTCATGACACAATCACGCAGAGGCGTTCCCATAGTGACTACGCAGCGTCTCGTACCCTATTCAGGGAACTAAGGTTATGTACATAACCGAGACGTTTCTAGGCGTTCAAAAATATTCACAGACTTGTTAACTATATCATGAATTTTATGATATATTCAGATTGTAAAATATGTGGAAGTAAATGTGTTTTGTTGTGCGATGAGTTTGCACGGCAATTCAGAGCTGTCGGATTTACGAAATCTTCCCGAAATACATAAAAGTATGTGGCCGGTGAACTGAGAGAAGAATAGAGTAAACTTCATTGTTTCATACACAATGTGTTTCTGATATGAATAAAACACTTTGTCAAAATATAATTGAAAGGGTTATTGTTGCAGCTTCTGTAAGCGTATGGAATTTAACAAACTATAAATGTCTTTTTTATGCAGTAGAGTAGCCTACTTAATTCAAATGTGTATTTAAATGTCTGAAACATAAAATAAACCTGATGAGGTTAAAAACACAGAATAGCTGAGATACACCGAATAGTTGAGATACAGCTAAAGCACATTTTAATTTAGCATTTTTGCAATTTATTCTTTGCCCTAATCCTAATCGAACACTGGGTGTATTACAGCTTCAGAATTATATTCGTATTGACTGACAACAGTGATAATGTATAGCTAAGAGTGGTCCAGACTAACCTTATGAAAGTATGACTTACAGAAGGTATACTTAACTAAGAATGTTTCGGGAAACGTATTAACGTTAAGGTACAGCTTAAGATATAATTTAAGAAAGACATAGAGTTGAGAAGGTTTTGGGAAACCCAGCCCTGTTCTGTCTTTGGTGCTGCTCACAACAATGTACTTTGTTTGATCTGATCTGATACTTCACAAGGGAATAGAGCTCCATTGTTAATAAAGGCAATAATACATTTTACAGCCAGTAAATAATGGACAACTAACCAACATCTGTGAACAGTAACAATATATCTAGCATAAGGGAAGTCAACAGCCATGATCCATCTTTGTTTGTAAAGTCTTTGGTGTGGTCCCACTTTTTATTAGGTGTCTTTATTAACTACTATTGTACTAAATTAAAATAATTTGATACAATGATATTTTGGTGTACATGCATGTTTTTATATTTTAAAAATACCTGCATGGAATTACATCTGTAATTAATGATTGTAATTACATTTATAATTACACCGTGTTGACCCATTCCTAACAGCTTAACCCACCCTTAATCCTACCCATACCAACAAACCTGTCCCTATGTGAGTGTGACCAAATAAAATACAATTAATTTGGGCAGTGATAACACTGTAACATATTCTTTGTACTTTTGTCAATTAAAGGTTTAAGAGAAATAATAAATGACAGATTATTTTTAATCATATTTTAAATATCCAAAAACTTCTGAAAATGGGTTTTGTAGGCTTAAGTGTTATGAACTTCTAAGGTCTTCAGCTGTAAAGCTAGTGTCCTGTACACCTGACATTTACAGCAACATAAGAAAATCAATCTTCTGGATGCTTCAACAATGGGAAAGAGATTGATTTAAGTCAGTACTCATCTCTCCCATTGTTACAACAACGTGTCTGGAACTTGTCCAGTTAAACTGGTTTGAAAAAGAAAAGTATGAGTCTTATTGTCATTCCCCACCCGAAAGGATAACATGGACAACATGCATTTGAAAATACCTTCAGTTCAGAGAACAATAATGAAATCTCAGCAATGTTAATTAATACTCCACCCTCTACACACACTGAAGCTTTTACGGTAACAGATATTTAATGAATGTGCAATAAACAAGTCCTCCCTTCAAACTATTCTTTCATTACAACTCTTTGTTCCACTAACAACTGTGAGCTCAGTGTGGCCAGGGGTCATATCAGACGATAATAACAATTTAGAACAAAGTGCTTCTGTTAAGAATAAAAGCTAAATATTCACAGCCATTATTGGAGGGCTTGGAGTAAAAAAATGACAGAAAGAACTAAAAACCAGCTTGATAAAACTTAATACAAAATTTACTGCAAAATGATATCAATGAATATTGTACATGAAAATATGATCTTAACAGACTTGTGTGTTCACATATGGATTTTTAAGGTTGTTTGTTCATCTGCAAGACATCTATTATCAACTCTCCCTTTTTACAGAAACCATGATCAAGCTCACAACAGCTTAAAAGTCAGAAACATAAATATAAATATAAATATAAATATAAATATAATCTGCATACAATAACATCTCAGGTTATGCATGTAACTTAGTTCCCTGATAAGGCATGACCTTATATATAAATAAGGTCATTCATTTGCATTATATTGTATTGAGCTACAGAGCTTGGATACTTTCCTAAAAAACTTCATTTCTGTGCAAATCATATTCTGTACCAGTGTCATAACTATCAAATTTTAATTTTTTAGTTATCAGAGAAGAAAGAAGGATATCTATCCTGATCATCCACCAATCCATACAAGGACACAATCTGATGCTGAAAATACCTGATGTAATGTAATGTCACGATATTACTTGCCGAAAGATATCTAATGTTTTGTGATGATTTAAAGTTTTTACAATTTTTTTGCACAATTTTTTTGTAATAGCTTTGCTTGAAATGCTGATTTAATCCTACATGAATGAAACTGTACCTCCTGCATCAGATAAACTATGTTGCATGGTAAAATCCATGTTCTTTATGTGTGTGGTGTATGGATCATCTCTCTCACATTTTTAAACATCTCCAGGTTTTTTTTTACACAGTTTTATAACTTACAAAATAGCTAAAAGATAAATACTATTGCTGTTACTAATAATAGTTAATAACAGTTCATAGGATCAGTACTGTTGTTGCTGAAGGACTCACATTTAATCAATATTTTTAGGCCGTAGTGATATGTGTCATTCAGGGTAACAAAATATTGGCATACAGTACAACACCAGTATTTTATATTAAAATACAATAATTTTGTTTTATTGACTCAGAGAGATGAAAACAAATTTCAAAGAATGAAGTGAAAGATACCTTTAATAGATTTGAGCTTTTTTTTCAGTGTAAGACAGGAAGTATTTGTAAAAAAAAAAAAAAAAACTTTGAATGTAGAGTTGTACCTGTGACACATCAAATATGTGGTATTCAAAATAAAATAATGCCATTTTTTCTGGGTAACTATATTTCTACAAGTGTAAGCATGGACATATAACCTTGTGATTAAGTGTATGTTAAAAAATCATAATTTTATGCAAATTTTCCATTGTGTTATACTGAATGACATTTTATTCTTGAATAAAAAAAAGGGCATACATGACACTCCAATGAACATAAAAAAAGCCTTTTATGGAATTGTAATTGCTGTTTTATTTTTTGCTACTTTGAAAATCTTATACGTCTTTGACCCATGTAACACTGATTTAGTTTAATAAACTGATAGATGAACAGACAATGACCTTAATCTGTACCCACCCTTAAACCTACCCATACCAACAAACCTGTCTCTAACCTGACCCATATCCACCTCAATAGCAGCAAAAAAGTTTTGCAATAAAATATGAACACAATAAGTACACTGTACTTGTTTTTTATGTAAGTACATAGTTGTTAAGGACGCCTGATATACAGTGTGACCAAATATGTTTATATTTACAAAATACGATTAATTTGGTCAGTGAAAACATTGTAATATATTCTTCATACTTTTGTCAATTAAAGGTTTAAAAGAAATAACAAACAACAGATTCTTTTTATTGCATTTTACTAAATATCCAAACTCTTCTAGAAATGGGCTTTGTAGGCTTAAGTGTTATGAATTTCTAAAATCTTCAGATGCAAAGCTAGTGTCTTGTACACCTGACATTTACAGCAACATAAGAAAATCAATCTTCTGGACGTTTCAACAATGGGAAAGAGATTGATTTAAATCAGTACTAATCTCTCCCATTTTTACACCAACGTGTCTGGAACTAAAAGTTGAAGTTTTCCAGTTAAACTGGTTTGAAAAATAAAAATAAGAGTCTTATTGTCATTCCCCACTCGAAAGGATAACATGGACAACATGCATTTGAAAATACCTTCAGTTCAGAGAACAATAATGAAATCTCAGCAATGTTAATTAATACTCCACCTTCGACACACCCTGAAGCTTTTACGGTAAAAGATATTTAATGAATGTGCAATAAACAAGTCCTCCCTTCAAACTATTCTTTCATTACAACTCTTTGTTCCACTAACAACTGTGAGCTCAGTGTGGCCAGGGGTCATATCAGACGATAATAACAATTTAGAACAAAGTGCTTCTGTTAAGAATAAAAGCTAAATATTCACAGCCATTATTGGAGGGCTTGGAGTAAAAAATGACAGAAAGAACTAAAAACCAGCTTGATAAAACTTAATACAAAATTTACTGCAAAACTCGACAGACTGAAATTAAGTCAGTTAGGGGTTCTAGCAGACCAATCACAGCGCTTGTGGTCTGCGTAGAATTTACACATTGTTACAGTTTTGGAGAGGTGCACATCAGACTGCGCCATAGGCTACACGTGCTACACACAGCCTACAACATAGCCACGGCGAAGTTTAAACACAGAAGTATAAATCATCTTCGGAACACAGTTTAAGATATTTTAGATTTAGTCAGAGAGCTTTCTGTCCCTCCATTGAAAGTGTTTGTACGGTGCACTGTCCATGTCCAGAAAGGTAAGAAAAACACATCATCAAAGTAGTCCATGTGACATCAGTGGGTTAGTTAGAAGTTTTTGAAGCATCGAAAATACATTTTGGTCCAAAAATAACAAAAACTACGACTTTATTCAGCATTGTAGCGGTTTTGTACAGTTATTAATCAATTTATGGGTTAAAAATATGAATTATAATAAATCATAAAACTTTATGATAAATTAATATTCATAAATCGACCCAAGGGGGAATTAAACATATTGTGAATTGACCACAACGAATTGTAATCAATCACCTATATGATTAGTTCTGGTTTAATAATTATTTAGAGAAACTGTTTGTCCAGCAAACCCCAGCTCCTCCTAGAGTGTTATAAACTGATTTATTCTTTGGTCACAAGAATAAATTCCAATCATAGCATCAAAGCATAAAATGATCGAAAAACGTTAAAGTGACTTGGTTTTTGGTTGAATGAACAAACAGAACAATCGAGCATGAATAATGTGTTTAATATATGCAAACTACTACAGAGGTTATATGTCTAAATACAGAATATACAAATATATATAAAAGTGAAAGTAGGAAAGGAAAGAGAGAAGGGAAGCAGCAAAACTTACAAACACGGAAATCAGTTTCACTATCGAAGATAGTGGCAGTACTTGCATTGGTTTTGTGTGTCAAATTTCGGTTTAGCGCTGGTGCAGTTCGTTGGCTTCTTCCGTTCCGTGGGAGGTTTGAACTGAGGACTTGAAAGTTTGAAAGCTTCGCTGGAAGATGGTGGTCCCGACTCCCGAGGGATGAGCGCGATGGCAGCGCGGTCGCCATGACATCCGGGAAAGACGTGCGGGAGTGGGCGATGGAAGATTCAGGGCAATCGGGAGAACACACAGGAGAATCCTAGTGTTTCCTCTTTTATGACAGATAAGCCGACACACCTCCTTGAGGTGGAATAGCCAATGACATAGGGGCAAAGTTGGCGGGCAAGCTTCCCCCTTTGTCTGGTCTCCTAGGTGAATTTGCATACTGATGACTATCAGATTGGAATTTCTCTGTACTGTACTATAGGCTACATGTTGGTAGTCATTAAAGAAAACGTCGTTTCATATTTATGTTTAAATAGTCCTATGTTATGTTTTAAATTCATCTATTTGATTATGAAAAGTGAACAGCATGAGTAAGATCATCATAAGATGCACAGTATGTCGGGAAACATGGAGTGTGTCAGACATGATTTTGACCACTTCATGAAGTTTTGTTTTGTAGAAAGCCTTTCTTGAAGTGAATAAAATGAAATGGACAGAATTTTAAATCTGAGACTTTGTTCCAAATCAAAAGCAACACAAAGCTTTAAGCCTATTGCGATTTATTGGATGGGAGGCGCACTATGTAGCTACTGTTTATTCGTCAACTGAAAAAGGCATATAGCCTGGGATTTACGAATCGATATTGGTCTTATGAATGTGACCAAAACAGCAAGGAGACATTTTAATTGTTTATTAATAAAGTAATGTTTTCTGAATCAGTGCCGGCTGCAAAGATGAAGTTGACATTGACTCTCCTCATCTCCTCATGGACGCGCTTAGAGAGAGAATGCACATTTCATTCGGTTTATTCTACATAAACAGAGTAGTCTATTTATTTTTGTTTTGAATTATTTCATATTTGTTAAAGTCTATACACTGAGTTTCGGTTCATTCATGTAAGACGCATTCCAGTTTACGCGCCAGTGATCGCGCCCGCGCCTCCATGTCATGATTATTTTCTATTATGTTTGCTTCTGATTTATTACATCCAGGCAATTGGTTGATGAAACATTGATTAAAATTAAGATACAATTTTTACAAAACGAAATTCACTTTAAAGAAAGGCTTTCTACAAAATAAAACTTCATGAAGTGGTCAAAATCATGTCTGACACACTCCATGTTTCCCGACATACTGTGCATCTTATGATGATCTTACTCATGCTGTTCACTTTTCATAATCAAATAGATGAATTTAAAACATTACATAGGACTTGTCACAGACGCACCAGGCTCTGCACCCAGCCAATCACGTCGCACTCCCTCACCAGAGTACTGATCACATGCACCTGACACTCATCACCAGCCCAATCAGCAGCACTATATAAGATGCTCACAGTCACTCAGTCATTGTCAGGTCTCGTTAAGGCATACTTACCTGAATGCTTACCTTACGGACTCCTTACCTGTCTTCAGTGTGTCTCCAGGATCCTCCATGTTCTCCAGTCCTTCGTGAGTGTCTGTGTGCAGTCGCTGTTCCCCGTCTCCTGGTAATCGTTGAATCTGGTGTGAAGATCAAGTTCAGTATTCCTGTCTTGATATATCCTCTGGGTGGTTCCTCGTCTCTCTGCCTTCGTCAAACCTTGTGTGAAGATCAAGTCAAGTATTACTGTCTTGATATATATGCTGTCTGGAAAACCTCATCTGAAATACTCACCTGCTACTGCTCTGGTTGTCTCAATAAACATCATAACCTTTACCAGGATTTGGTAAATGCGCTTCGTCGCACTCTCACCAGTACATCCACGCCAGCATCACCAGCGAGCACTTCCGCATTCCACACCACAGCTTCTTCTCCATCTGTGTTAGCCAGTCCCATGGCCCGACTGGCGCCCCTTCTCTGGCTCGGCGGAGGATTGCAACGGATTCATCCTGCAATGTTCGCTGGTTTTGGGGATGCAACCACACTTGTACCCTGACGATAAAGCGAAATTCGCTTTTATCATACAACAACTCACCGGTAAAGCACTCCGCTGGGCAGAGCCCCTTTGGACACAGAACAGTCCTGTCGTGCAATCCCTCTCAACCTTCATCAGTCATTTCAAAGAGGTTTTTGGAAAACCGTCATGGGATTCATCTCTTGGTGAGAGACTGTGTACCTTAAAACAAGGTGTTTTATCTGTCTCTGATTATGCTTTACAGTTCAGAACCCTAGCGGCAGCGAGCGGGTGGAATGAACAGGCCCTCATCTCCAGGTATCGTCAGGGTCTGGATCCACGTGTGCGGTTGCATCTCGCTGCATACAAGGATTCCATCGGCCTCGAGAAGTTCATCCAACTCTCCATCAGATTCGCCACCCGTATGCAGCTGTGCCTAGAAGAGCACCAAAACCAGTGACTTTTCCCATCATTCCCCCGCCAGCCCAAATCCGTCAGCTCCCCAGAACCAGCCGGCTACGAGATGCAGATCGATAGATCACGTCACCAGCTGAGCGACAGAGGAGGCTGACCCAGGGTCTTTGTTTATATTGTGGTCTCCCAGGGCATATCAGAGCTGAATGCCCCACTCGTCCAACATGATCCATGGTGAGTGTCATCTTTCCTACATTAAATCATCAAAATCCACTCACCATTATCGCCAACCTTACTGCTGCTGATGTTTGTATTCCAGTCAATGCCTTCATCGACTCTGGGTCAGCTGGAAATTTAATCTCCGGAGCCCTCTGTCGCCAGCTCAACCTCAGGACCGTCAGTTCGCCGAAGATATACCAGATCCATGCTGTAATTGGTCGTCCTCTCCGTCAAGTTTGTCATATGGTGGGTCCTCTACATCTACAGATCGGCGTTCTGCACCAAGAAGACATACATCTGCTGGTTCTGGAGGACTCAACATCTGACATGATTCTAGGGCGCCCGTGGTTGGAGCAGCAGGATCCCAACATCTCTTGACGGACAGGAGACGTCCTGTCCTGGTTTCCTGATTGTTTCCCGGTATTACCAGTTCCAAGTCAGTTCCAAGTCCAGTTCCAAGTCCAGTCAAGTTCCAAGCCAAGTTCCAAGTCAAGTTCTAAGTCAAGGTCCAAAGGTTCCTAGCTCCAAGAAGATCCATGTCTGTGTCACATCCATGAGAGTCCTTTGGAAAAGAGATCCATCGACATACCTGACTGTTATTCCCACTTCAGTGACATTTTCTGTCCTAGGAAGGCCTCCAAACTGCCTCCACATCGACCATGGGACTGCGCCATCATCCCCGGTGAGCCAGTGCCCAGAGGAAAGATCTATTCCTTGTCCATTCCGAGGAGAAGGCCATGGAGGAATACATCACTGAGGCGTTAGTACAAGGCTACATCCGACCGTCTACTTCCCCTGCTGCTTCAAGATTTTCTTTGTGGCCAAGAAGGACGGAGGCTTGCGGCCTTGCATTGATTACAGATCACTAAATAAAATAACAGTCAAATTCAGATATCCACTTCCTCTCGTCCCATCTGCGCTGGAACATCTCCGCGGCGCCACTGTGTTCACCAAGTTGGACCTCCGCAGCGCATACAACCTCATCCGGATACGTGTAGGGGACGAATGGAAGACAGCTTTTGTGACACCTACTGGCCACTATGAATATCTGGTTATGCCATATGGACTTGTCAATGCCCCCTCCGTATTCCAGGATTTCATGCATGAGGTGCTCCAGGAGTTCCTACACAAGTTTGCGATAGTTTACATCGATGACATCCTCATCTACTCCCGGAGCCTGGCCGAACATCGCCATCACATTGCGGAGGTCCTCCAACAACTGAGGGCTTTCCACCTGTTCCTGAAAGCCGAAAAGTGCTTATTTCACCAGCCCTCAGTGCAGTTCCTAGTTTACATCATTGATCACAGTGGTGTCCGCATGGATAAGAGGAAGGTATCAGCCATCAAGGATTGGCCACTTCCCACCACAATCAAAGAACTCCAAAGTTTACTAGGATTCACTAATTTCTACCAAAGAATCATCCAGAACTACAGCTCCATCACGTCTCTACTTACCAACCTGCTCCGTGACAAGCCCAAGTCTCTGTCCTGGTCCCCAGCAGCGGATAAAGCCTTTGAAGATCTCAAGACCGCCTTTACGACTGCTGCCCTCCTTGTCCATCCAGATCCAGAACTCCCTTTCGTGGTTGAAGTTGATGCGTCCACCACAGGAGTGGGAGCAGTCCTATCCCAGCAGCAGGGGAAACCAAGTAGACTCCATCCATGTGCCTTCTTCTCCCATAAACTCAACTCGGCGGAGAGGAATTACGACATCGGAAACAGAGAGTTACTCGCCATCAAGCTCGCCCTGGAAGAGTGGAGGCATTGGCTTGAAGGAGCATGACATCCCTTTCTGGTTCTGACTGACCATAAGAACCTGGAGTACCTACAAGAAACAAAAAGGTTAAATCCGCGTCAAGCAAGATGGGCATTATTCTTCACTTGTTCAATTTCACCATTTCCTATCGTCCAGGTCCCAAGAATGTCAAAGCCGATGCTCTATCTCGTATTTACAGTCCCGAGGAAAGCTCTGAAGAACCAGAGTCCATTATCCCGGAGAAGCTCATTTGTCAGTGCCATAACCTGGTCAGAGGAAACATTACCCGAGTGCAATGCCTCCACCAACCCTCTGCCGGGTTGCCCACCAGGTTTACAATACATCCCACGGACACGATGCATTCCACTCATCCACTCCTCACACACGTCGTTGGGCACTGGCCACCCAGGGGTCAATGAAACCCTCTCGCTGCTTAAACAGCGCTTCTGGTGGCCCAACATGGCAAGTGACGTCAGGAGGTACGTCAAGGGGTGCAGGGAATGTGTCACATCCAAAAGCCCTCGTCATCTTCCCTCTGGGAAACTACAACCTCTGCCCATTCCAACTCGCCCGTAGTCACATCTAGGAGTCGACTTCGTCACAGATCTCCCAGCATCAGATGGACATACCTGCATCATGGTTGTAGTGGATAGATTCTCCAAGTCCTGTCGTCTGGTTCCACTCCCAGGATTTCCCACAGCTCTGGTCACTGCCGAACTCCTGTTTAACCACGTGTTACTTTGGATTGCCGGAGGACATAGTATCTGACCGTGGCCCACAGTTCACCTCTCACGTCTGGAAGGCATTCTTCAAGCTCCTAGATGTGACCATTAGCCTCTCGTCTGGATACTATCCTCAGACGAACGGGCAGATGGAGAGGAAGATATATATAGGAGTATGCCCAGAATTCTCTCCGTCAACCCACCACTGGACTCACCCCTTTCCAGTGCGTGCTCGGCTACCAGCCCCCACTGTTCCCCTGGGATGGGGAACCATCAGATGTTCCAGCAGTGGATCACTGGTTCCGGGAGAGCGAGAGGGTCTGGGACTCAGCGCATCTTCAGCTCCAGCGAGCCCTCAGGAGACGCAGGCTTACAGTGGATCTTCGCCAGTCTCAAGCACCTGTATATCAGCCTGGAGACAAGGTCTGGTTATCCACTAGAGACATACAGATGCGCCTACCCTGCAAGAAGCTGAGTCCCAGATTCATTGGCCCCTACACCATCATCAGACAAATCAAAACCCTGTCACATACCAGCTACAACTCCCTCCTGAGGTCAAAATTCACCCCACATTCCATGTGTCCCTGTTAAAGTCTTATCACCCGTTTGTTCTTCCTTCCACAGAGCCTGGTGATGCAGAAGAAACCCCTCCTCCTATCATTGTGGAGGATGGAGCAGCGTATCTAGTCAAGGAATTTCTGGACTCCCGTCGTCGTGGTGGCCATCTAGAGTACCTTGTTGACTGGGAAGGATATGGTCCCGAAGAGAGATCATGGGTATCTAGAGTTGACATCCTGGACCCGAGCCTTCTGGAGGACGTATTCTGAAAGTATATTTAAAAAATACATTATTTAATATCCTGAAGTTGTAGTGTATCTAATGTTAAATTTGAGTATATTTTTTAAAGGTGCCCTTGATTCAAAAATTGAATTTATCTTGGCATAGTTAAATAACAAGAGTTCAGTACATGGAAAAGACATACAGTGAGTCTCAAACCCCATTGTTTCCTCCTTTTTATATAAATCTCCTTTGTGTAAACGACCTCCGAAGAACAGGCGAATCTCAACATAACACAGACTGTTACGTAACAATATATTTGCATATGCCATTGCCAGCTCATATTCAAGCCATTAGAAAGGGCAGAACGTCTGGATGTGCACAGCTGAATCAACAGACTAGGTAAGCAAGCAAGGACAATAGCAAAAAAGGGCAGATGGAGCAATAATAACTGACATGATCCATGATAACATGATATTTTAGTGATATTTGTAAATTGTCTTTCTAAATGTTTTGTTAGCATGTTGCTAATGTACTGTTAAATGTGGTTAAAGTTACCATCGTTTCTTACTGTATTCACGGAGACAAGAGCCGTCGTTATTTTCATTTTTAAACACTTGCAGTCTGTATAATGCATAAACACAACTTCATTCTTTATAAATCTCTCCAACAGTGTAGCATTAGCCGTTAGCCACGGAGCACAGCCTCAAACTCATAGAGAATCAAACGTTAACCTCCAAATAAATAATTTACTCACATAATTCGAAGCATGCATACAGCATGCATGACAAACATCTTGTAAAGATCCATTTGAGGGTTATATTAGTTGTGTGAACTTTGTAAATGCACTGTAATATAGTCGAGAGCTCGTGTGGCAGGGAAGACGCGATTCAAGGGGGCGGCGCCGAGTGTAAATCAGTGCATTGTTAATGATGCCCCAAAATAGGCAGTTAAAAAAATTAATAAAAAAAAAAAAAATGGGGTATTTTGAGCTGAAACTTCACAGACACATTCAGGAGACACTTTAGACTTATATTACATCTTTTAAAAACATGTTCTAGGGGACCTTTAAGTTTACTTCTTCATCCTTGGAATTCATTATATTACTTGTGCTATTTATTTCAATATGAATGCATTACAAGCCCATTTAGTATATGCAGTGTAGCCTATACAATTTCCAAATATGTGTAAATGTTTATTAAGTTTACACTGGCAGAATCATTTTACAATCGTACACACAAATCTATATTAAACAACACACCAGCAGCACAAGTAATGCGAAAAAATGTGTCGAGTGGTTAAACTTATCAGAATTCAAATGTCTCTTCAACTTGGTCTGTGACCAATCAGACTATGTACCAAAAACAATATCGACATGCCATTCTGATACAGTTCCCTGCTGCTAATCCTCATTTACTGTTCAAAAATATTATTGGTTCAATGTAGGATTTAGACAGACTATTGTAAACGTGAATAAAGAGTTGAACATGCTGTCTTATATCTCTGTCAACAGATGCTGTTCTTCACGAGTCTCTGCGGTCATCATTGTGCCATCAGACACAATGAGAAGCTCATGGGAAAATGGAATATAATGTGTAATTTGATTTGTGTTATAGAGGGTCACCATGGTCCAATATTTTTTTCTTTAATGAAAACATGGTAAGGTTGCTGAATCTAAGGTTAAAAAAAAAAACATTGGATTGTCAATGAAAAATATGTCTCTCATTAGTGATGTTGTTACATTTATTTAATTTAGTGGCCTTGAAAACAAATGCATTCAACTTTGGGAAAATGTGTTAAACTGTATTTAAATAGTAGCACAACGTATTGGTGAGATTATGTAATTCAAAGTAGTACAGTAGTCAACATTTGAAGTTGATCAAAAAAGTTAGGACAACTTGATTAAGGTTTTGATCCGCTTCAAATGTTGACTATATATACAAAGTATAAGTAATAACAAAGTGTATTGTTATTGACTGCAAAAGGGTAATGTTTAGTATTTGGAACAAGCCAAAGGTACTGAGCATACAGTATATACTATTACCTGTAAAATATATTCAGTGTGTATATTGCTTGTGTTTTCTGAAGACACTCGGAATTATTTTGTAATGTACTTAAATCACAAATAAAGTGTACTTATAACACAAAGTGGTACTCATAACAGAGTATATAATAAAAGTATACTTATAACAGAAATAAAGTATACTTATAATACAAGTATATATAACAAAAAATACTTTAACACAAATAAAGTATACTTATAACACAATTAAGTACACTTTAATATCACTAATCAAGCATGTAATTAGTCCTACACCAGTGGTCTCAAACTGCCGGCCCGCGGGCCATTTACGGCCCGCCCTCCCCCTCTACCCGGCCCGCAACTGATCTCAAAATAAAACATATCCGGGCGCGCACAAATTAAGTTATTTTATTATTATTATTTATATTCTCTAGTTGTACTGTCTGATATGTAAAGAAAAATCACCGTTCTATGGGGACATTCACATACCGCGTCACATAAGCGGTCGCCGCCGCCAGTCTCCTTCTTTCCAATGCGCTTCGCTCCAGTGGCGTCTGTCGTTGCTATGCAACCATAAGCCGCGCTCTCATGCTTCTATATGAGCGCGCTTGCCTAAATTACAGTAAAAAGCACTCGACTTTAAGTCACGGCGTGCGTGATTTAAACCACCGAAACGCGTCCGATGGAACCATTAAACGGTACCGATGCTCAAACGGCATCTTGGACAAATGTGTCAGCTGTGTGAGCCAATGTGCTGTCAGGTGTCTGTTCAAGAAACAGAAGAGTGTACAAATGTATTCAGGGATTGTATTTGTTCGTACAGGTGTTCAGTGCAAGATTTTATGATTTAGTTACATAAAGTAGGGAAAATGCTTCCTCTATGTATGTAAACTAATAATGTATGTAACAAGAGAGATTTTCTTTTTGGCAAAATAAAGTTGTATATATAGCTCTAGTATTTTGTTTTTCTGACCCCTCCACACCACATGTGGCTGCTGGTTTGTTCTTAATTACTAATTTTTTATTCCATGCACCTTGTTGGATGTGAGAAGTTGCACCAGACTATTGCAATTAATAGTATTATATTAGTAGATTTATATATTCGTCTATATTGTATAGTATGAGTATATAAATTATATACACTCTGTTAAATGAGAGAGCCCCTGCTGTTTACATTATAGTATACTGTTTAATATTTATAGTATAGGTATAAAAATATTTTAGTAGGCTAATGAAATTGAAGTAAGAAATTTGAGAAATAATGCAAAGGAAAGGATATTTACTTAAATGTTGCTCTTTTCTAGCGCTTGAATGTTACATGTTTCATCCTGTTTGGATGGCCTGTAAGACTTGATTTTCCTGCTCAGACAAAAACTGAGATCAAGCATCCTCCAATAAAGCCATTAAAACTCATCTGGAGAGAATAGCTAGGACAATGCCTTGCCTTCACATCTACAGGACGCAGTGAACGAAATAATTGAAGATATAAGGTAATCAGAATAATCAAAAATCTAAATTAATGCATAACTAATGATTAATTTGATAATGAGTCCGTTTTTGGGCCGATGGGGGGTTCCTTACAGCCTTAAGGTGAATACATGAATCAGCAAATTTTCAGTTTTGAGTGAACTATTCCTTAAGTAAGTGTGTGTGTGTGTGTGTGTGTGTGTGTGTGTGTGTTGTGGTGTGTTGCGCCGTTGTGTGTTTAAAACCATTATGCCTATGGAATGTCCTCACTAAGAAAGCAAATAAACCTGTTTGTGTGTGTGTATTTGGTTTTTAGGGGGGGACTAATAACAATCTACTGCAGGCCAGTTTCAGGGCATTTTCCGGCATCTCATGGTCCGGTCCAGTGTCTCTCCAAGCACTTCAGGGAACATGGCATCACAGGATGAGACTGTGACACTATCAGCTGTAGAAATGTAATCTCTAGCAGTAGACGAGTCTGAGGAGCTTCCATCCCCTTTTGTGAACGTTTCTGCACTTGTGTGTGACCACAGCTAGCTGCCAACCTGCTTTGGTAGCCTTGTGGTCAATGCCCTTGAGTACATTTCTGGTTTTTGTGGTGCGTCAGATCTGGAGAAAGCTGTCCTGTGGTGTGTGCCATGCTAATTTGGTGGCAGATGCTGTATTATTATTATTATTATTATATCAATACTATATTATTATTGTACTAGTCACTATTTAATTTACTATTTTATTATTGTCTGTATTATTCTGCAATTGATTTTACACTGTATTTGCTATTATTATTATTATACAAATACTATTATTATTATACCACTTGAGATTATCAATCTATCATAGTTATGCTGTTATATTATTGTCTAGATTCTGTCTAATGCTACTATTATAGTATTATACTATATGCTGTTATCAATATATTATTATACTTATACTACAGGTCCTTCTAAAAAAATTAGCATATTGTGATAAAAGTTCATTATTTTCCATAATGTAATGATAAAATTAAACTTTCATATTAGATTCATTGCACACCAACTGAAATACTTCAGGTCTTTTATTGTTTTAATACTGATGATTTTGGCATACAGCTCATGAAAACCCAAAATTCCTATCTCAAAAAATTAGCATATCATGAAAAGGTTCTCTAAACGAGCTATTAACCTAATCATCTGAATCAACTAATTAACTCTAAACACCTGCAAAAGATTCCTGAGGCTTTTAAAAACTCCCAGCCTGGTTCATTACTCAAAACCGCAATCATGGGTAAGACTGCCGACCTGACTGCTGTCCAGAAGGCCATCACTGACACCCTCAAGCGAGAGGGTAAGACACAGAAAGAAATTTCTGAACGAATAGGCTGTTCCCAGAGTGCTGTATCAAGGCACCTCAGTGGGAAGTCTGTGGGAAGGAAAAAGTGTGGCAAAAAACGCTGCACAACGAGAAGAGGTGACCGGACCCTGAGGAAGATTGTGGAGAAGGACCGATTCCAGACCAGCGGAAGCAGTGGACTGAGTCTGGAGTAGAAACATCCAGAGCCACCGTGCACAGGCGTGTGCAGGAAATGGGCTACAGGTGCCGCATTCCCCAAAAGCGCCTGACCTGGGCTACAGAGAAGCAGCACTGGACTGTTGCTCAGTGGTCCAAAGTACTTTTTTCGGATGAAAGCAAATTTTGCATGTCATTCGGAAATCAGGTGCCAGAGTCAGAGCCAAGACTGGGGAGAAGGAAATGCCAAAATGCCTGAAGTCCAGTGTCAAGTACCCACAGTCAGTGATGGTCTGGGGTGCCATGTCAGCTGCTGGTGTTGGTCCACTGTGTTTTATCAAGGGCAGGGTCAATGCAGCTAGCTATCAGGAGATTTTGGAGCACTTCATGCTTCCATCTGCTGAAAAGCTTTATGGAGATGAAGATTTCGTTTTTCAGCACGACCTGGCACCTGCTCACAGTGCCAAAACCACTGGTAAATGGTTTACTGACCATGGTATTACTGTGCTCAATTGGCCTGCCAACTCTCCTGACCTGAACCCCATAGAGAATCTGTGGGATATTGTGAAGAGAAAGTTGAGAGACGCAAGACCCAACACTCTGGATGAGCTTAAGGCCGCTATCGAAGCATCCTGGGCCTCCATAACACCTCAGCAGTGCCACAGGCTGATTGCCTCCATGCCACGCCGCATTGAAGCAGTCATTTCTGCAAAAGGATTCCCGACCAAGTATTGAGTGCATAACTGAACATAATTATTTGAAGGTTGACTTTTTTTTGTATTAAAAACACTTTTCTTTTATTGGTCAGATGAAATATGCTAATTTTTTTAGATGTATGCCAAAATCATCAGTATTAAAACAATAAAAGACCTGAAATATTTCAGTTGGTGTGCAATGAATCTAAAATATATGAAAGTTTAATTTTTATCATTACATTATGGAAAATAATGAACTTTTATCACAATATGCTAATTTTTTTAGAAGGACCTGTATTATATAATTGTACTATTCATTACTATTTTATTTGCTGTATACTGTTTATCGACAATATTATACACTTTATGTAGTATATAATATAGTCAATAATAAACTATTTCTTATAACAAACTATTTACATTTCTCTTTCTTATATTTACTATTCATATGGTATTCATATACCATCATATGTATTACCAGGATCCATCAGTTATCGTTGTTGTTGTGTGTGTGTTTCAGAGTATATATATCTGTAAATATCGGTATCATTTTAGTGCTATAACAATACAGAAAGCAGTCTGTGTGATTTGTATTTGATGATTTGTTTCATTTTGTCAATGGTGGTCAATTCTATGCTCAAGAAAAGCTAAAATTGGGTTAAAGACAGAAAATGCCTTTTCCACAGTAAGAAAACTTTATTTAATTTAATGTGAAAATTAAATTATATTTCAGTATTGTTATAAAGGTGTAGCTGCATTTTCTCCTACGAAAATAGGTGATTTATTAAACAAGGTAACAGAACAGCTTACACTCAAAACAAGGTACACAACAACAAGAATGGACAAGGAGTCCAGGGAAGTGAGTCCAATATAAAGGGAGTGCAAACAACGAAGACCAGGTGCAGGGAATCCGGAGAGAGCGGGAGAAATGATGAGGGAAGTGAGTTCAGGTGTGGAACATGGAGGATCATGGGAAATGGAGTCCAGGGGAGACGTGAACTGTAACAAGTATGGGGGTTTTCACAATTCTTATGCAAGAATAAAGCAGCCAAATACATGACAAGCCTGAGCTTTGGCTATTCCTTATAAAAATATATATTTTATATGTCTAACTATAGAGATTTTAAGTAACTAGAACTTTTTGTACACCACGTACATTAAAACCACTGAAATTGGTTGATAAATGTAAACGTTAGTTTTGTTTTTATCCAGAAAAACCGCAGCTCACCCGTTTATTTGCAGTTGTTTCCAGCGCAGTCTTGCCCCGCACAATATGGTGGACGTGTTGACGTATCACAGCAACAGTCCAAATAGGCCAATAGGTCATCTATGTATTTTATAATGTCTATGGCTGTGACTTGAACGAACGGCTCAAACCCAAAAGAATCGAAAAGTGAACTAATCATTTCAGTTTCCTCTACAGAACCAAAAAGAATGAATCACTCTCTGAGACAACTTGTTGTTCCCTTTTGATACTTCACTCATACTGCGTATGAGTAAAAACGTCTCAGGTTACAGATGTAACCCTGGTTCCCTGAGTAGGGAACGAGATGCTGCGTGGCAACGCATTGGGAACCTTCTGCGTGATGTCGTCACTGAAGCACTCCTGTATCTAACCAATCGCGTAGTGAGACGTCAGAGACGGGTGACGTCACGGACCAGGAAACTATAAAGCATACCCGGATGCAGAGCACGCTAGCTTCTGGAAAAGTCTGAAGCATGCGCTCGCAAGTATGCAGGGGTACGGCAGGAGACGCAGCGTCTCGTTCCCTACTCAGGGAACCAGGGTTACATCTGCAACCTGAGACGTTCCCTTTCGTGGGAACTGTCGACGCTGCATGGCAATGCATTGGGAACGCAATCCCAACTGTGCCGGACTCCAAATTACTTGCAAGATGTCATCTTGACAAGACCAATGACCCCACAGTGGGGCCAACATCCAGGTTATAAAACCTCATAAATGTGTGCTGGCATGACCATCCAGCTGCATCAAAAATATCAGAGATGGAAACACCCGACATCAATGGTGTTGATGCCGCCATACCCCTAGTAGAATGTGCACGGACATTTAGAGGAGAAGGCTGTCCGGCTGCTTCATAAGCAAGTGAGATGGCCTCGACCACCCACTTGCTCATCCTCTGCTTGGAAGCTGGGCCCCCTTTCTTAGGGGACCCATAACAGACAAATAGCTGATCTGTCTTACGCCACAGGGCAGCTCTGTGAACGTAAGTATCCAGCGCCCTCACAGGGCAAAGCAGATTCAATCTTTCCTGATCCGAATTTTCAAATGGAGGAGGACAAAAGGCCTGGAGCACAATGAGACCCGGGACGTAGGTGGGGATCTTCAGCACATAACCTGGTCTCGGGTAAAGGAATGCTTTCACCATTCCTGGAGCAAACTCAAGATAGGAAGGAGCGACAGAAAGAGCTTGTAAATCACCTATCCTCTTCAGAGAAGAGATAGCTAATAACAAAATAGTCTTAAGAGTGAGGAACCTCTCAGGAACCTTCTCTAGCGGTTCAAAGGGTGCCTCAACCAACCCCTGTAGAACCACCGCCAAGTCCCAGGCCGGAACCCTTGTGCGCACTGGAGGCCTCAACCTCAAAGTGCCATGGAGGAAGCGTGTAACGAGGGGGTCTCGACCTACCGAAGAACCTCCCTCGAGAGGAACATGGTAGGCTGCGATAGCCGCAACATAGACCTTCAAGGTCGAGTGAGATAACCCTCCGAGAATTTCTCTTGGAGGAAAGTTAGCACCGAGTTAATAGGAGACTGGACAGGGTCCAAATTATTTCGTCTACACCAAGTAGTGAACAGATTCCATTTATATGCGTACAGCTTCCTCGTGGCGGGAGCTCTGGAATTAAGAATAGTCTCCACAACCTCAGTTGGGAGCCCAGCATCTATGAACCTGGCCCCCTCAGAGGCCAGGCCCATAGCTTCAATGTTTCTGGGCGGGGATGTAGAATCGCATCGCCCGCTTGCGACAGGAGGTCCTGTCTGAGGGGAAGCTCCAAGGGGGAGCCGTCTAGAAGGGACACCAAGTCCGAGAACCATATTCTCGTCGGCCAGAATGGGGCTACCAGTATCAGGCTGGCCCCTTCCCGACGAACTTTTTCCAGAACTCCCGGGAGCAAGGAGAACGGGGGAAATGCGTACAGACGTAGCCTTGGCCACGTCTGTGACATCGCATCCAGCCCCAGAGGTTAGGGAGTACCAGAGCGGACACTGGGTTGACTCTCCCGAAGCGAACAGGTCGACTTCTGCACGACCGAAATTTCTCCACAGGAGATCCACCACTTCCGGGTGGAGTCTCCACTCCCCGGGCCTCGGACCCTGCCTCGACAGGGCGTCTGCTCCCATATTTTGATCTCCCGGGATATAAGTTGCCCTCAGTGAGAACTTCCCCTGGGACCACAGGAGGATCTGACGGGCCAGGTAGTATAGTTGGCGAGACCGCAGACCCCCCTGGTGGTTTATATACGCGACCACTGCAGTGTTGTCCGTGCCGACCAACACATGATGGCCCCGCAGGTCTGGGAGAAAGTGTTTTAGTGCTAAAAACACCGCCATCATCTCCAGCCGATTTATGTGCCAGGAGCGCTGATGGACCTCCCATAGACCTTGAGCTGGGCGACCACTCATGATCGCCCCCCCCAGCCCGTGAGGGAAGCATCTGTCGTAAGCATGACACGACGACCAGAAGTCCCCCAGCACGAGTCCCTGGGACAGGAACCAGGGATCTTTCCACATGACCAGAGCACGAAGGCATCGCCGCATGACTTTGATCATGCGAAACGGATTTCCCCTCGAAGAAAATCCCCTGGTCCTGAGCCACCACTGTAAGGGTCTCATGTGCAGAAGGCCAAAAGGTATCACGTTGGACGCAGCTGCCATCAGACCCAGCAGCCTCTGGAACTGCTTTACAGTGAGTGACCGGCCTAACTTCACCCCTTTCACGGCCGAGAGAATGGAACTCACATGAGCGGGGGACAGATGTGCCCGCATCGTGGTGGAGTCCCAGACTACACACCTAAATAAT
Source organism: Culter alburnus (assembly GCA_028476615.1). NCBI lineage: Eukaryota > Metazoa > Chordata > Actinopteri > Cypriniformes > Xenocyprididae > Culter > Culter alburnus. Next base: position 58,579 of record JAOTNS010004054.1, on the reverse strand, counting down.
TGATGGTCTGAGCCGGAACCAGCACACTCTTCTTGGCGTTGAGTCTCAACCCAAGCCTCCTCATATGGGACAGAACAACATCTCGATGTTGAACTGCCTTCTGCTCTGATTGAGCCAAAATCAACCAATCGTCGATGTAATTCAGTACGCGGATGCCCTGGAGTCTCAATGGAGCCACCGCTGCATCTACGCACTTCGTGAATGTGCGGGGTGATAATGATAGGCCGAACGGAAGAACCCTGTATTGGTAAGCTTCACCCCCGAAAGCAAACCTGAGGAACTTCCTGTGAGAAGGATGGATGGACACATGAAAATATGCATCCTTGAGGTCTATTGCCACAAACCAGTCCTCGGACCTGATTTGTGGTATAATCTGTTTGAGTGTAAGCATCTTGAACTTGAGCTTTTGTATTGAGCGATTTAGCACACGTAAATCTATGATAGGACGTAGACCTCCATCTTTCTTTGGAACAATGAAGTATCGGCTGTAAAAACCTGACAGCTTGCTGGGAGGAGGAACCCTCTCTATAGCTCCTTTTTGCAAAAGTGTCATAGCCTCTTGTTCCATAACCAAAGACTGCTCTGGGGTTACCACCGTGGGAAGAACCCCGTTGAACCTGGGCGGGCGAGACCCGAACTGAATTCTGTACCTATGTTTTCTATGTTTTCTGTTTTCTATGATGAGCAGCACTCATTTCGATATATTCGGTAGAAGTTTCCATTCTGCCATAAAATCTACTAAGGGAACCAGTCTCTCGAGACTGGTCTCTGGTGTTTTTTGAGCACTTGGCTCGTTTATCTGACGCGGCGCACCGGCAGATAAACGAATCAAGTGACCGACCCTCCTCGGAGGATCGGTGGGGACCGCTGCGCCCCTGACTCACACTGAGTGGCAGGGTTGGCAGACCGATCCCCTGAGGGCGCCGAAGGGGCGCGGGGACCAGATGTATTTTCCCCCGGCTCCCTTCGGAGGGGCGCTCAGCAGCCTCGGGGGGATTTCTTGATTGTTTTTTGGTCTCCTGGAACCTCTCGACGACTGATGTTACAGCGTCGCCGAAGAGGCCCGCAGGAGACAGCGGCGCGTCCATCAGGGCAGCTTTGTCTTGCTCCCTGATGTCCGCGAGGTTCAGCCACAAGTGCCTCTCCGTGGCCACCAAGGCTGCCATAGACCGGCCGATTTCTTTGGCCGTCTCTTTGGTGGCCCGGAGAGCCAGGTCAGTCGCCATCCTGATCTCCTGGATGCACTCTCGAATGTGGCCTCCCCGCTCTCATCAATCTCCCCCAGCAGGTCGGCTTGGTATGCCTGCAGCAGCGACATGGTATGTAGACATGCCGCCGCCTGACCTGCTGCCGCATAAGCTTTCGTCGGGGCCTTAAGCGACGATGCGGACTCGGGTGAGAGATAGCCCGCAAGCGTCTCTTCAACCCGAGGCATCGCCGCGTACCCGTGCTGCTTCAGCCCCACGATGTTACTGTAGACCGAAGTCTGGGGGCTGAACACGCGGTACTGCACTGGCCTTCTCCACGATCTTGACACCTCGGTGTGGAGATCGGGGAAGAAAGGCAGGCCCCGACGCTGGGGTAGCGACCGAGCGGGCAGAAAGTGCTCATCTAACTTGCTTTTGGGTCTTGTCTCTGCCCGCTCTGCTGGCCAATCGATGTTTAATTTGGCCACAGCCCTGGTCACTACCTCCAGGAGCTCCTCGTATGCTGGGGTAGAGGATGCCGGGTCCTCTTCCCCAGTCTCGACGCTCACCACGTCAACCTCCTCGGAGGAAGAGAGGTGAAGCGCCCGTGTCTCTCTCTGGGGGGAAGAAACCGCCATGCGTGCTTCCGCCGCCTGAGAAGAGACACTGGGGCTGGCAGGTAAAGGGAGAGATAGGGCGGGGCCCGTCTCAACCCCTCTGCCAGCTCCATTTGCGATCCCCACGAGTGAAGCCGCCGCTGTGCCTTGGCAACAGCGGGACCCGACCCGCGGGGGACGCCAACCGGAGCACCCTCTTTATTATTAAAGAGTGCCCGGAGCGATCGCAACACTCTGAGGGTGAGCTTTTCACAGTGGACACAGACAGCTCCCTCGAGAGCTGCCTGTGCATGCTCAACCCCCAGACAGACGACACACATCTCTTGTGTATCCCCGTCAGGAATAAACCTGGTACAGGGATGAACACACTTCTTGAACAGTCTGTCATCCGCCATTATAGGTGTCTTATTTCTTCACAAAACTACGATATATATATGAGTGTTTTGTGGCACTGAAACTCTTGTCCTCAGACGAAGAGATCTTGCAATAAATGTTGGTAGACAAACAACAGTAAATAAGACACACAAGATACATAGAGCGCTTGCTGAAGACACAGAAGCTAGCGTGCTCTGCATCCGGGTATGCTTTATAGTTTCCTGGTCCGTGACGTCACCCGCCTCTGACGTCTCGCTACGCGATTGGTTAGATACAGGAGTGCTTCAGTGACGACATCACGCAGAAGGTTCCCAATGTGTTGCCACGCAGCGTCGACAGTTCCCACGAAAGGGAACTCCTTTTTTCTCCTATTACTGAAGCCTTTTTCAATAACCCAGAGTAACTGCATGGCCATTGGTTCAAACTGGGAAACTTTTTGAACCAATGACAGCACAGCAGAGCTGTATGAGCCTATGGTGATGCAGCGCGCCAAAAATGGGCGGGCCGTCTGGCTATGTAAGTGAGCATTTCGCCATAGGATTTCAGATCTCCTTCAGCGACGACGACGCTTCTCTTTGCTGAACAACGAGACTAAACGCTAGACATGTGCCGATCATAGACTGTAAAAAAATATGGACGTAGTGTCCGTGACGTCACCCATAGAGTTCTGAACATCAGTTTTGACGCGCAAATGAGGCCGCGGCCATCTTAGCTTCGCGTCACCGCACGTCACTCCCGGATAACTGAAAATGGGCAAAGAGGCGGGACGTAGTTGGAGCCCATGCGACTTGTTGCTGAAACCACGCCCGCCCTAGCTATCTATCTTAGATACTATCTAAAATATTAATAAAGATAACAATATCATTAGAAAGTACTAAAGGTTTACTGTCAATCTACGGTGTTTTTTAAGATAATGTTATAGATGCTCTAACACCAGTAGGCTAATTAATTTGTGTGGGGTGTGCAAATAACACAAAAAAATCAACTGGGACTTCATACCTTTAATGAAATAGAGATCGCGAGATGAATCCAATCCGTTGCACTTGTATAACTCTCAAATGTTCTCTCAAACTAATGAGCACGTTTCCAAAGTATAATTTTTCAAAATAGTGCAGCAGTTTTAGTTATATCCAAGCAGTGCTGTCGGAGTTGTATATCCTCCTGGTATTGTCATTGTAGTAAATCTCAGGAACAAAACTTTTAGCCAATGTCACGACGATCCAACAACGTGTGTTCCGCATGTGAGCACATGTACACAGACTGACATCTGTCTCGAGTATGCAGCAAGCCATATATTGTATAAAATAATCCAGAAAAAAAAACACAAATACGACTGTCACTCAAGTGACCACGCCCTTAATTATGCAGAACTCTAAGACTTAATATAATTTAAACGGATGAGTTATAAAAAAATTCACCCCCCTCAGAGTTGTTATGAAGGGCAAAATTAGCAGTATAGACCAAAACCACAATTTGAACCAACTTGTAAACATGTTTTTTTCTGCTATAAACTTGGCCAATTTAACATGGGACTCAATGAGATTCTGCTCCCTTTTTGGAGCCTGTCCCTAGCGGCCAGTCGATGAATCGCAGTTTAAATTACTTCCGTATTGGCTTCACGAGAAACTGGGGGAGGTTGCCGCTTGGTGCCGATATTCGGTAATACGATATATTACGGTAATGAACATGCACAATATTGTTACCATGGCCACCTCAAATACCGTGAATAATTACTTAAGAATTATTAGAATTTTTATATTCCATTTTAAGAATACTTTACCCTTCAACCGTATAAAATGCACAACACCACTGTATGTGGCGTCAAAGGGACACGCGCTCAGATGTAAACAAGCTCAAGGTGCATGAGAAGGCAAGGCAAGGCAATTTTATTTGTATGGCACATTTCATATACAATGGTAATTCAAAGTGCTTTACATAAAGAAGAGTAATAAAAATAGAACATAAGGAATAAAAATAATAGTAAAAACAGAGAATTTTGCTATCTGGATGGATGAGCTAAGAAGTTTCAGGGAGTTTTGTTGTTGTTGTTGTTGTTGTCCGTCAGAGTGGATCTAAACAGATCTATCCATCAGAGCAGATCTGAATGGATCTTCCTCACATGACAGGACTGCTACCTGTTAAGGCACTTCAAACTGATAAACTTAGTTTCAATCTCCCCAAGACACCTCAAACTGCATCACACAGCCCTAATCCCCCTTCCGGAGATATCTTATCTATGCAACGCAGTTCAAATTTCCCCTTTGGAAATTTCCCCCTTTGGAAAGTGTCCTGACTGTAATCCAGAGATATCTTAACCATGCACCACAGCTCAAATTTACCCATGGTTTGTCCCCTTATCCAAATTAACCCAATTTTAACCTAATCACAAATGCTTTCTTCCTAATTCTCCCAGCTCTTTCAACCAGACAGCAATATTGAAAATGCATTAAAAGTCAGAATAACAAGATGATACATAAAAGATATAAAATACATTAAAAATGAAATAAAAACAGGAAAAGGAATTAAAAGAATAATAAGTTTAAAATAAAAAAATGCAAACAGTTTGGACATAGCACAGTGCTCAATCAACAAATGCATAGATAAAAAGATGTGTTTTGAGTCTGGATTTGAATGTGGCTACTGTTGGAGCACACCTGATCTCTTCTGGAAGCTGGTTCCAGCTGCGGCTGGCGTAACAGCTAAAAGCAGACTCTCCTTGCTTTGAGTGAACCCTTGGTATTTCTAAATGACTTGATCCTGATGATCTGAGTGATCTGTTAGGTTTATATTGTATGAGCATATCTGCAATGTATTGAGGTCCTAGGCCATTGAGTGATTTATAAACAAGCAACAGTACTTTAAAATCAGTTCTAAATGCAACTGGAAGCCAGTGCAAGGACCTGAGGACTGGTGTGATGTGTTCATGTTTTCGGGTTCTGCTCAGCGTTCTGTACGAGCTGCAGCTGTCTTATGGTCTTTTTGGGAAGACCAGTGAGGAGCCCATTACAATAATCCACGCTGCTGGTGATGAAAGAATGAACAAGTTTCTCTAAGTCTTGACTGGAGACAAAGCATCTAATTCTTGCAATATTTTTGAGATGATAATATGCTGATTTAGTTATTGTCTTTACATGGCTACTGAAACTCAGGTCTGACTCCAAAATCACACCAAGATTCCTGACTTGATTTTTAGTTGTTTGACCCCTAGATTGAAGGTACGTGTTCACTTTGAGAACTTCATCTTTGTTTCCAAACGCAATAACTTCAGTTTTGTCTTTGTTTAACTGAAGGAAGTTTAGGCACATCCAATTTTTAACTTCAATGCATTGGCACAGGGAGTCAATGAGGCTGTAGTCGTTGGGTGATAGGGCTAGGTAAATCTGGGTGTCATCTGCATAGCTGTGATATGCAATTTGTTTCTTTCTCATTATTTGGCTCAGTGGCAGCATATATAGGTTGAACAGGAGGGGTGCAAGTATTGAACCTTGAGGGACTCCGCATGTCATGGATGTCCACTCAGACTTATGGTCACCGATACTCACATAATAACAAGGGCGTAGATTTGGTTTCAACATTGGGGGGGTTGAGCGTTGGTATGCTGCCTGTTATTATTTTTTTTAATTAAAAAAAAATCTGTTTTATGTGTAGCGTTATTGGATAATTTATTCCTTCTTTATCTATCTATCTATCTATCTATCTATCTATCTATCATAACTTTATGGAATTTATCCATAACCATTCATCAAAATCATCATCAAACATAACGGAGTGATTCTAAAAAGAAAGAAATTATGTTAAATATTGAAACCGCCAGTACAGGTCCTTCTCAAAAAATTAGCATATTGTGATAAAGTTCATTATTTTCCATAATGTAATGATAAAAATTAAACTTTCATATATTTTAGATTCATTGCACACCAACTGAAATATTTCAGGTCTTTATTGTTTTAATACTGATGATTTTGGCATACAGCTCATGAAAACTCTTTTTTATCTCAAAAAATTAGCATATCATGAAAAGGTTCTCTAAACAAGCTATTAACCTAATCATCTGAATCAACTAATTAACTCTAAACACCTGCAAAAGATTCCCGAGGCTTTTAAAAACTCCCAGCCTGGTTCATTACTCAAAACCGCAATCATGGGTAAGACTGCCGACCAGAAGGCCATCATTGACACCCTCAAGCAAGAGGGTAAGACACAGAAAGAAATTTCTGAACGAATAGGCTGTTCCCAGAGTGCTGTATCAAGGCACCTCAGTGGGAAGTCTGTGGGAAGGAAAAAGTGTGGCAAAAAACGCTGCACAACGAGAAGAGGTGACCGGACCCTGAGGAAGATTGTGGAGAAGGACCGTTTCCAGACCTTGGGGGACCTGCGGAAGCAGTGGACTGAGTCAGACAGGTGGACAGGTGCCGCATTCCCCAGGTCAAGCCACTTTTGAACACCAAAACAGCGGCAGAAGCGCCTGACCTGGGCTACAGAGAAGCAGCACTGGACTGTTGCTCAGTGGTCCAAAGTACTTTTTTCGGATGAAAGCAAATTTTGCATGTCATTCGGAAATCAAGGTGCCAGAGTCTGGAGGAAGACTGGGGAGAAGGAAATGCCAAAATGCCTGAAGTCCAGTGTCAAGTACCCACAGTCAGTGATGGTCTGGGGTGCCATGTCAGCTGCTGGTGTTGGTCCACTGTGTTTTATCAAGGGCAGGGTCAATGCAGCTAGCTATCAGGAGATTTTGGAGCACTTCATGCTTCCATCTGCTGAAAAGCTTTATGGAGATGAAGATTTCGTTTTTCAGCACGACCTGGCACCTGCTCACAGTGCCAAAACCACTGGTAAATGGTTTACTGACCATGGTATTACTGTGTTCAATTGGCCTGCCAACTCTCCTGACCTGAACCCCATAGAGAATCTGTGGGATATTGTGAAGAGAAAGTTGAGAGACGCAAGACCCAACACTCTGGATGAGCTTAAGGCCGCTATCGAAGCATCCTGGGCCTCCATAACACCTCAGCAGTGCCACAGGCTGATTGCCTCCATGCCACGCCGCATTGAAGCAGTCATTTCTGCAAAAGGATTCCCGACCAAGTATGGAGTGCATAACTGAACATAATTATTTGAAGGTTGACTTTTTTTGTATTAAAAACACTTTTCTTTTATTGGTCGGATGAAATATGCTAATTTTTTGAGATAGGAATTTTGGGTTTTCATGAGCTGTATGCCAAAATCATCAGTATTAAAACAATAAAAGACCTGAAATATTTCAGTTGGTGTGCAATGAATCTAAAATATATGAAAGTTTAATTTTTATCATTACATTATGGAAAATAATGAACTTTATCACAATATGCTAATTTTTTGAGAAGGACCTGTATGTGGCAGCGATTCAACATTTTAATGAGTGAGCTACTTAAATCGTTCATTCAGCCAACTCGTTCAAAAGTCAGATTAATTTAGGAAGAAAACAAACACCGGTGTGAATACTTTTGTCATTGATAAGACACTATTGAAAAATGAAGTAAAAAAATAGACGGCTGTTTTGATAACTGGTTACAGTTACACTGATAGTTATGACTAAATAGCAATGGATTCGCTAGCTAAAATATATGTGAAGTGTACTTAGCTATTACAATGTTTTCATACTTCCTTCTCAGTACATGCTTTATTCTTTTTAACATCCCTCTTTGAACAGAAGTTTAATATAGTCGACTGGGCAGCGGTTCTCTTCTTTTTTTGGTGCTACCATTCGTGCTCTCCATTCAAACAGTAGAGCGCCACTCGCGTTGTTTTGGTGAAAGTGCGACACGCATTGGTTGGGCGTTACCAAATGGTTCAATGGAAGGGGGGGTATTTTTTTGACTAATTTATTATGACAAACTCATATTCGATTAGAAACTAAATTATTGTTACAAAATAAATGAATTATACGTATTTTAGTATAGATCTACTGTGATTTTCATGTTGAAATATTGGGGGGGTTGTAACTGATGGATTTAAATATTGGGGGGGTCCTCCCCCCCATCCCCCCGCAAACTACGCCCCTGCATAATAACCTCTCCCTTCTAAGTATGACCTGAACAATTTAAGGACCATCCCAGAAAGCTCAACCCAGTTTTCCAGCCTGTCAAGAAGTATGTTGTGATCGACAGTGTCAAATGCAGCACTGAGGTCGAGTAGAACCAGCACTGATAATTTACCTGAATCTGTGTTTAGGCGAATATCATTTATTATCTTTATGAGCACTGTCTCTGTGCTGTGATGTGGTCGGAAACCAGATTGAAAGTTGTCAAAATATCCATTTGCACTGCTGTTGAGTTTCTCCACGGTGCTTTTTGTCTGCCACTCTTCTTCCTGACTTTCACAGGAGCAATGTTATCAATAACATTCTGTACTTTTGAGTTAAAGAATCAAGGAGCAAATCAAAGAGTCCGCAGATATGCTTGGTGTTAAAGATATAGCCTTCGTAAACAGTGCATTAGTATTCTCATTCAAGCATCGCTTTTTGACTGAGACAGATCTAGCTTCAACAGTCGGACAGATCAATATATCAAAGAAATCAATATATCAAAGAAAATACAGAAGTGATCAGATAGCGCTACATCCTTAATGACTAATGACAATGGATGAAATGTTTGACAATGGATGAAATGAGAAGCACATGATGGAACGAGAGAAGGAGACGCACTGAATGAAAGTGCATGTTCACTCTCTGGCAGCAGAGGGTGCTGATGGAACAGTAGAATGTAGCGGTTACCCCGAAAACCCCGTTAACAAAGCAGCTGCGGTACAACAGTATTTAAAATGCTTCAAACACCCATTAAATTTTTTTATTTTTTTTTTTTGTATTTGCAATGCTGTTCATCACAGCACCAAATACTTTATACTTAAAAACTTAATAGGGTATTTATTTTCAAACTTAAACATTTTTATATTTTAATATGGACTACAACTGTTACAAACAGAGGAGATCAGAGACACAGGTAAAGTTCACAATGTTTTATTTGAGACAACCAGGGCAGTGAGCAGGTGAGTGAAGGCAGATAAAGTTCTTAGCAGATGGTTATCAAGGCAGTGATACTTTTCTTGATCTTCTCTCCAGGATTTGAGGATGGCAGGCAGACGTGGAACAGAGAACACACGGAGACACTCACGGAAGACAGGAGAACACTGAGGATCTAGGAAACACACTGGAGACAGGTAGTTCGTAAGGTAGGCATTCGGGTAAGTATGCGTTAACGAGACCGGATAATGACTGTGTGGCTGTGAGTGTCTCTTATAGTGCTGCTGATTGGGATGGTGATGAGTGTCAGGTGTGCGTGGTTAGAACTCTGGTGAGGGAGTGTGACGTGATTGGCTGAATGAAGAGCCTGGCGCGTCTGAGACAACAGGCTTGTTTGAGATGCGCCTAGCCTCGCCTGAAGTTCAGAATCACAGATTCTACGTCTTGAAAGTATGACCAATATAAGAATTTTCACTGGAAAATATCATCTGAACAAGTAAGTAACATTTTTGCCACTTTGGTTTTGACCAACTGAGGAAAAAAGCATTAGGCCTACAATAAATTGTGCTGCCAATAATGATTAAATAACGATCGTTTAGCTCTGATCACACCAAACCGTGCTAATTATTATTACTGTTATATTGTTCTCAAATTGTTAAAGTTAACAACATCAGCACTGCGTGACTGTGTATTTAGTGTGTATTAGCGTTACCTGTAGATTTCAATTTCTGTATCCACTCCACAGTCCGAAGTCTTTTGCTTTTTGGCTACGGCTGAATCTCCAGTTGTCATTGATGATTGTCATTTGGATCTTTCTGGATTACAATCCGCCATCAAAATGATAAGTTTAATTATTTCAGCTGCTGTGAGAAAAGGCTATAAATGTGCCGCTACCGGCAGCTTCCTCACATAATATAACTGACTAGTCTCTCGACGGGACTCCTTCCTTTGTTTACGGATGTGATGTAATGACGCACAGAGGAACTGCTGCATGCTTGAATTTCCCGCGAAAATCCGCCACGTCGCTCTTATTATAAAACATTATTACAAGCTTACTGCTGTAAATCGAGACAAGATAATTAGCTAGTTTTGAACACTGGCAGGTTATGTACTTGTTCAAAAGTTGATTTTGGATCATTTTTAACCAAAAAAAGAGTTGCGGACTGCAGCTTTAACATGTTAATTCATTATTACCAAACTGACAATAAAAAATGCTTTTAATTTTAATTAATTAATTTTAATTAATCTTAGTTAATGTTCATTTCTAGTTAATGTTTTTTAAAATCAGAAGTTGTAATTATTATTTAATGGACCAAAAACTATCAATGATCAGTTGTATTTTTAACTAATATTAACAACAACAAAAAATAATTTCTGTAACAAATGTAGTTATTGCTAATTCTTAATCTTAGTTATTGCACTAAATAATGTTAAATAATGAAACCTTATATAGTGTTATCTGTTGTTCTTTATAAATCTTTTACACTTTAATCTGTTTGAAGCATTTTACTTTATTTTTTGTGTGTACTGCATTATTGAATTTAAATGTTAAGAGTTCTTTTTGTTATAAGAAAAATAATTCATAAACCTATTATAACACATTTCAATATCGTGATAATACCGTATACCGTGGTAAAAGCTTAACCCTCTGGAGTCTGAGGCTGATTTGGGGCCTGGAGAAGTTTTGACATGCCCTGACATTTGTGCTTTTTTCAGTTGTTCATAAACATATGTGACCAGTCGCGGAAAGTAGGGACACAAGTCGGTTCTGGGGCATTTTGAGTTATTCACAGATTCTGAAAGTGTAGTCTCCAAGCTTTCCAACGATGTGTAACACATAGAAATCTGATCATATTTGGAGAAGTTGTGGCCATTTGAAGGTAGGCACTCAAAAAAGCTCTAATGGGAGAAAACCCCCTTTAAAGTTTGTGTAGTTCTCACACCTGTTCTCACCTGCTGGGAGTGACATAGGGCTCATTTACATCTCATTTAGATAAGCCATACCCCCTGTAAAGCTCCCCTCTGTAAAGCTGCATGGACCGCATACTATTAATAATAAAGGATAATGTGCATTGTAAATGTCAGTAATTTATCTTTTTTGACTTTTATAAAAAATGATTTAGAGGCTGAAAATGATTTAGAGATAACATGTTGCAAGACACTCCTTTAAAATCTGGCCATTTTAATGTTTATGTAAAGAAAAAGTACACATTGATGTTAATTTTATTTGTTATTTGCTGGTTTTCTACATAAAACTTGGTGAATTGATTTCATTGTGTAGCATTAGGACTTTTTGAACAGGATATGTAAAAAACCAAAAACCATAATAATAAAAAAAACATAATAATAAAAGTATATGTAGCAGCCATAGCAGCGTTTCATGCGCCTATTACTGGCCAGTCGGTGGGGAGAAACAACTTAGTTGTGCATTTCTTGAGAGGTTCTAGGAGGCTGAATCCCCCTCGCCCTCTCAGTACCCACCTGGGTCCTCTCCACGGTCCTCAGAGCACTCAAAGTCCCTCCCTTTCAACTGCTGTTGTCAGCTGACCTTCGGCCCCTATTGCTTAAGACCGCTCTGCTATTGGCTCTAGCATCGGTCAAGCGTGTGTAGGCGATCTGCAGGCCCTCTCCGTGAGCCCTGGATGCCTCGAATTTGGGTTTAATGACTCGAAGGTCGTACTGAAACCCAGGCATGGCTACATTCCTAAGGTGCTCTCAACTCTGGTCAGAGCACAGGTATTTACACTCTCAGCGCTACCTCCCTCAGAGGATGAGTGTGAGGTGGATTTACTCTTCCCCGTCAGGGCATTGAGGACATTGAGCGTTCTGCACCTTTTCAGCAGTCGGACCAGATCTTTGTGTGCTTTGGTGGCCGCACCAAGGGGCTTTCAGTCACAAATCAAAGACTCTCACATTTGATTGTGGACACTATCGCTCTTTGTTACTCCTCAATGGGCCTAGATTGCCCCATAGGAGTAAGAGCCAACTCCACTAGAGGTATGGCCTCCTCCTGGGCCTGGTCTAGTGGTGGTGTCTCCATTAAAGACATCTGTGAGGCGGCCGGCTTGTCCTCGCCGTCCACGTTTGTCAGGTTCTATAACTTGGACGTTTCGGCGTTACACGCCCAGGTCCTCTCAGCATGATTTGACGGCCTCTACGTAGCAATCTCATGGGAGCCAGCTCCCTCTTAACATGTGTAACCATGAGGGTATGACGGCTTTGCCTTCCTACTTATCCCCTGGGCCCCTCTGGTGTCCAAGATAGGTTCAGTCATTCCCTTCCATGGTACGTTGTGATTGTATTCGTTCCCCATACACAGTATGAGTGAAGTATCGAAAGGGAATGTACTCGGTTACATATCGTCGCTGCCCGATGAAACTCACGTATGTCCAAAACGGTTACTTTTCAGGAAGTGAAAAAAACAAAAGCAGTTGAATGTAGCGTTGTCATACTTGGTACGGCATCTTTACATGTAACCATATTCTTGCCAGTGTAATGATATAATCCACATTTGACCAAAATTGAGTTTAAATGGACATACGTGCATATTTTACAGTAACGGTGGTCCATACGCGTTCTTCCGATCATTAATTAGAATGGCCAAGTCGCGTTTCATATTGACAGATGAATACGCTCAGTTTATTAAATAGCCTACGTCTTAGTTTATTAAATACGCTTAGTTTATTTAATATTAATTATAAATTTATTAAATGTCTCTTGCAAACTATGAAGGGACAATGAATCAATACACTGACATGGTAATGCTAGACAGATACTTTGTTTGCACAGTCCTACCGTAATTTTGTCACTCCTAGACGTACGTCTGGCGTCAGGGGGGAAACGTTTACTTGAGAACAGTTGTCAAAACAAACGTTTGCTGGCACTTTACCTCACAGTGTTATTCGGCTATCCAGTGCTGAGCTTCGATGAAACTTCACGAGACCGGCGAGATGCTTCCACAGGGCGGGAGATACGCTGCGTGATTGACAGCTTTGACACCAAATGGATATACATGAAAATCAGATGACATGATTTCACAACTTTTCATTGGCCATTTAGATATGTGAAGCATACTGTATACGGAAATGAACCTGGACATTCAATCCGTCGAAAATCTCAAAATCGGCAAAATGGACATACATGGTTTTCATCGGACAGCGACGATATGTAACCTCGGTTCCCTGAAATACGGGAACGATTACTGCGTTTGCCCCATGTCATGGAGCTGTACAACTCTTCAATTGATTGACCTGAAATCCTTTGGTGAAATCCTTGCTTACATAGCCAGACGCCCCGCCCATTTTTGCTGGCTTTGGCGCGCCTCATCGCCATAGGCTTGTGCAGCTCTGCCGCACCGTCATTGGTTCAAAAAGTTTCCCAGTCTAAACCAATGGCTGTGCAGTTAAACTGCGTTATTAAAAAAGGCTTCAGTAATAGGAGAAAAAATGAGTTTTTGTCACGGTTGGCGATCAGCTGTCTCACTTTGTTGTCTGTGTGTGTGTGTGTCCTGTCACGTCGATTGTTTCATGTGGGCGTCGCCGCTGATTGTCTGATCAGCGGCAGCTGTTTCTAATCACCTTAGCCTATTTAATGCCCTGTTTTTCGTCTTGTGTTTGTCAGATCGTTGTTAGGAGTACCCTGTCTTGTCCCCTGTGTTCCTTGTGTGTGCTTCTGTCGGGATTGGAGTCTTCGTGGCGTTTTGTTCCTGTCAGTTGTTCCTCGTCGGATTCTTCACAGCTCTCTTTACATCAACGGACCCCAGCACGATCTTCACTCACTTGGACTTCCAGCACGATCTTCACCCACCTAATCCACAGCCCATCGAAGTCCCTGTGTCGCCGCTTTCCTGCTGTCTGCCACATATTCTGACCCATATGTGTGTGAAGCTCAATAAATGAGATTATTTAACTTGCTCTTGCATCTACCCTTATTTCCCGTGACAGTTTTTCCCAATACGCAGTACTTGTTCCCGTATCTCAGGGAACCGAGGTTTCATACATAACTGAGTACATAACCCAGTTCTGTGTTTTTATTAAAATCAACATATTAATGATTAGCAATAATTTCTCATCCACACATGACTCACCCGCAATCGACTGGAATGTTATTTTTTATTACTTGGCCCACCTGACCTGCAGGCCTGTGGATTCACCTGTCTTCACTGGGATTGTCAACCCTTGGTAAACATTAAAATAATCCATTGTTCAAATGAGATGAAATGACAACAATGATACATGTCTGCGCATTCCCTCTTTTCTCCGTCATTTGTTTGCTTTTGTCTGATCCGATTACATTTTTTTTTAAACATGCAGAATCAGATGAAAAAAACGCGAATGCATCCGACTAGAGCCAATGGTACAGAACTCACCGAAAAAAAAAATAACAGAATGACGCTGAAAAATGACCCAACATTCACTGTTAGAATTTGCTGTAATTACTTACCGCAGTTACTTACTGCCCAGTAAAATACCACATTTATTATTTACGGTTAACTACTGTAATATTGTTACAGTAGCTGTATATCAAAGCACGACAGAGATGAAGATAACGATAGGAGCAATACTTTAATAAACACAACCAGGGGCGCCGTTGGCACGGGGGACGGGGGGTCAGGACCCCCGCAGTTTTGAAAAGACACAAATCGACCCCCACACTTTTGATAAGGGCTGCTTCAGGTAGTCACACTATCTTTTAGCTTAGGATATTTTCGTTCAAATGAGACCATTTTCACATTTCCTTGAGCTTTTGTTTGTAAATAATCAGCTGTTTTGTCGCGGATGTGAACAGGAAATGCGCTCTCGAGCGGAGAAACACGCAATCTCAAACTATCGATCAAAGTGCGCTAACGTTTTAGGACAGGTCAATGGTATATAAATCATGCCCGAACGTTAACGTTTGTCAATCAAGTCAAACCGTCCATTCAGAAACCGAGAAATTTGGAGGCTGATCTCTCAGGTTGACGCGCGAACTAGCTTGACTGAAGTTTTCATGAGGATTTATAGTTTATGGACTGTTTTGATGTCGGTAATTGCATATTGAAAGGCAAAAGCATTGATGGCATGTATAAAAGAGATGTCTGAAATAGAAACGAAAGTGATATTGCCTCATCCAGTGGAGGACACATGAGAGGAGATCTGTGCGTTTAATTGGTATGTGTGTACTGTAATACTGCATTTACAATGCTTATCAGTGGCGTGCACTTTGATCGTGAAAGTGAAAGTGCCTTTTGCGGTCGCATCGCGGTGCTCCCGTGTTCCCGATGTGAACGTGAGCTCCAGTCCATTACAATTTAGAGCGGTTAAGGCCCGGGTATACTTCATTTCCCACGTTCCGTTCAGTCTCGCGCGAGCCTTTCAGAGAAACGTCTCGGTTACGTATGTAACCCTCGTTCCCTGAAGGAAGGAACGGAGACGTACGTCAGTAGTGACCGACGAATTGGGATATCGCTAGAGAGCCCCTATCAGCTTCGAGAGAACTAAAACAAGCCAATGAAGATTGGCGTGCGATATTTGCATAATGCGCACCGCCCCTCACAGGTGAGTATAAAGAGGGGGGCAGATGCAATCGCACTCTGTTTTTCGCTGAGGAGACAACTAGTGTGCGCACTACGGCGAGGGCACAGAAACTGTGGCGACGGGATGTACGTCTCCGTTCCCTCCTTCAGGGAACGAGGGTTACATACGTAACCGAGACGTTCCCTTTCAGTCGGTCACGTTCGACGTACATCAGTAGTGACCGACGAATTGGGATCCCAACTTAAACGCCACAGTTACGAAACCCCTTCCAGTGTCCAGCGCAAGTTCGAGCGTCTACCGGCTAGTGGTAGCGAGTACACGGGAAGAAACCGGTTCCACACGTAAGCTGTAAAACCTAGCAAACGTGTTAGGTGTCGCCCAGCCCGCAGCTCTACAGATATCTGCTAGCGAGGCGCCATGAGCCAACACCCAGGAAGAGGCCACCGCTCTAGTGGAGTGGGCTCTCAACCCGAACGGGCAAGGCACACCCTGGGAATCGTAAGCCAGGGCGATGGCATCCACTATCCAGTGGGCCATCCTCTGCTTGGAGACAGCCTTTCCCTTCTGCTGGCCTCCGTAACAGACAAAGAGCTGATCTGAGGTCCTGAAGCTTCGAGTTCTATCCACGTAAACGCGCAGAGTGCGAGCAAAGCCAGGGCTGGGTCTGCCTCCTCCGAGGGCAGCGCTTGCAGGTTCACTACCTGATCTCTGAAGGGAGTGGTAGGAACCTTGGGCACATATCCAGGCCGAGGTCTCAGGATGACGTGAGAATCCTCGGGCGCGAATTCCAGGCACGAATCGTCGACCGAAAATGCGTGCAGATCCCCTACCCTCTTGTGCGAAGCCAATGCAACCAGGAGAACGGTCTTGAGAGACAGTACGTTTAACTCCACTGACTGCAAAGGCTCGAAGGGATGACGCCGAAGTGCTGATAAGACTAAGGTGAGATCCCAAGAGGGTACGGAGGACGGGCGAGGCGGATTCAGTCTCCTCGCCCCCCTCAGGAACCTGACGATCAAATCATGCTTCCCAAGGGACTTACCATCAACTGCATCGTGATGCGCGGCAATAGCGGCAACATACACTTTGAGGGTGGAGGGAGACAGCCTTCGCTCCAACCCCTCTTGCAGGAAGGAAAGCACAGATCTGACCGAGCATGATCGGGGGTCCTCTCGGTGAGAGGAACACCATTCAACGAAAAGGTTCCACTTCAACGCATAGAGACTCCGAGTTGACGGAGCTCTAGTGGAAGTGATAAGTGTCTACAACCGCTTGCGGGAGATCACTTAGAACCTCCGCATCCCATCCAGGGACCACACATGGAGGTTCCACAGGTCGGGACGCGGGTGCCAAAGGGTGCCCCCTCTCTAAGTCAGAAGATCCTTCCTCAGAGGAATCGGCCAAGGAGGGGCTGTCGCGAGGAGCCTCAGGTCCGAAAACCAGGTCCGGGTGGGCCAGTAGGGGGCCACCAACAGGACCTGCTCCCCGTCCTCCCTGACCTTGCACAGAAGTTGTGCAAGAAGGCTCACTGGGGGGAACGCATACTTGCGAAGGCCCCGGGGCCAGCTGTGTGCCAGAGCATCCGTGCCGAGGGTGCCCTCGGTCAGGGAAAAGAACCAGTGGCAGTGAGCAGTTTCCTGGGAAGCGAACAGATCTACCTGTGCTTCCCCGAAGTGCTGCCAGATCAGCTGGACCGCCTGGGGATGAAGTCTCCATTCGCCCGCAAGTGGAGGCTGCCGTGAGAGCTCGTCGGCTGCACGGTTGAGCACACCTGGGACATGAACGGCACGAAGCGACCTCAGATGCTTCTGACTCCATTACAAGAGATGGCGGGCGAGTTGCGACATGCGGCGGGAGCGTAGACCACCCTGATGGTTGATGTACGCAACGGCCGCAGTGCTGTCTGATCGGACTAGAACGTGCTTGCCTGTCAGCAGCTCCTTGAAGCGGCCCAGCGCAAGACGAACTACCAGCAACTCAAGGCAATTGATATGCCAATGCAGCTGAGGCCCCGTCCATAGACCTGCAGCTGCATGTCCGTTGTACGTGGCGCCCCACCCGCTGGCCGAGGCATCCGTGAGAACCACCGCATGCCTGGACACCTGTTCGAGGGGGACACCAGCCCGCAGGAACGAGGGGTCTGACCAACGGGTGAGAGTGCGACGGCAACTCGGTGTCACGGGAACACGAAGCGTACCGTGCTGCCACGCCCATCTCGGGACCCGGCCGTGAAACCAGTGCTGAAGCGGTCTCATATGAAGCAATCCGAGTGGCGTGACTGCGGCTGCGGATGCCATATGCCCCAGGAGCCTCTGAAACTCTTTCAGTGGGACCGCCGTCCTGCGCTTGAGCGAACTCAGGCAGTTCAGCACTGACTGGACACGCTCCTCGGTGAGGCGCGCAGTCTGGGCGACCGAGTCCAGTTCCATACCGAGATAAGAGATCCTCTGCCCGGGGGAGAGTTTGCTCTTGTCCCAGTTGACCCGAAGACCTAACTGGCTGAGGTGCGCTAACACCATGTCCTTGTGTTCGCACAACTGCTCCCGAGAGCTGGCCAGGATGAGCCAGTCGTCGAGGTAGTTGAGAATACGAACGCCCTGTTCCTTGAGAGGAACAATGGCCGCCTCCGCAACCTTCGTAAAGACGCGGGGGGACAGGGCCAGCCCAAAGGGCAGGACTTTGTACTGATATGCCCGACCCTCGAACGCAAACCGTAGAAAGGGTCTGTGACGAGGAAGAATCGAGACATGAAAGTACGCATCCTTCAGGTTTATCGCTGCAAACAAATCCCGGGGACGGATGCATTCGAAAATGCGCTTCTGCGTCAACATCTTGAACGGCAGCCTGTGAAGGGACCGATTCAGGACACGCAGATCCAGGATTGGTCGCAACCCACCTCCTTTCTTCGGTACAATGAAGTAGGGACTGTAAAACCCTGACTTCATATCGGCCGGAGGGACCGGCTCGATTGCATCCTTCGCCAGGAGGACAGCAATCTCCGCCCGGAGAACAGACGCATTGTCCAGTGACACCTGAGTGTAGTGGACACCTCTGAAAACCGGGGGACGCCGGGCGAACTGAATCGCATACCCGAGTCTGATCGTACGAATGAGCCAGCGGGACGGGCTGGGAAGCGCTAACCAGGCTCCCAGACACCGAACCAGCGGGACCAAAGCCCGACGCCCGGGAGTGGGGCAGCGAGTCAGAGTACTGGGACCCGGCTCGGACGGCATAGCGGCCCGAAGCGGAGTCAGACTCTGTTGAGTGACAGTGCGGACGGGAGACATCACCCGTGGCGCCTCGACCGTCACACTGCCACTCATTGGCGAGATAAGAGGGGGTTGCGGGCACCGAGGCCGGGCCTCGGGGCTCAACAACCGCGCCCTCTTGTGACCTGGAGGAATCGGAAACAGCGCTTTTTGTGATAAGGTGGGTGCCGCTGGCCCTGGCGGGTGCCGCTGGCGGGACAGACACAACAAATTCCCCCCGGCCCTCCTCCGGGGGTGGGAGAGGCGATGGGCTCCTCTCCCGAAGAGCTGAAACTTCCTCCTCCAGGTCGCCCGTCTCAGGATCGCGACTTCCTCGACCTCTTGCCACCTGGCTTGGCCTGAGTGGGCTGGGCGCCGCGTCCGCCGCCGGACCCCTGCTGTTGGGCTGGTGGAGGCTGCTTCTTTGCCTTTTTAGCAGGGGCGGAGGACGACGCGGGCGGGCGCCCTCGGCGACAAGCAGGCTGAGGCTGCGCTGCCGGCGGTGTGGAGGCAGCAGCGGGCCGGCGGGGCAGGACATGTTTAATGGCCTCAGCCTGCTTCTGGGCGGCGGAGAACTGTTGGGCGAAGCTCTCCACCGCGTCTGCGAAAAGGCCGGCCTGGGACACGGGGGAGTCCAGGAACCGATATTTATCGGTCTCCCTCATGTCTGCCAGGTTCAGCCACAAGTGGCGCTGCTGGACTACAAGCGTAGCCATCGCCTGACCAACATAGCGCGCTGTCACTTTCGTCGCCCGGAGGGCGAGGTCCGTGGCAGCACGCAGCTCCCCCAACAGGTGTTGGTCAAGACCATCCTGGGGCATTTCCGACAGCGCTTTTGCTTGGTAGACTTGCAAAAGGGCCATGGCATGCAAGGCAGAGGCGCCTGCCCACAGGCCCTGTAAGCCTTCTCAGTGAGACCGGAGGAGAACTTACAGGCCCGGACGGAAGGCATGGTCCACCGCGCCAGCCGGCAATCCGTTGGAGACAGTTGCATCGCAACGGACCGCTCGACTGGGGGATCCCCGTGTAGCCTTTAGCCTCCCCGCCATCCAGGGTGGTGAAGACGGACGAAGGACCCGGTCTCGAACGAACACTATAGGGCGTCCGCCAAGACTTAGTCACCTCGTCGTGCACTTCCGGAAAGAAAGGCATCGGGCCGGGACGCTGAGGACCAGCGCGACCCGCCCCGAGGTACCAATCGTCAAGCCGAGAGGGACCGGGTCACACACACACACAAGGAACCTGGGCCAAATCGCAGACCAAACAAAAGTGGGTTTACAGCGGAATGCTGTAATACAACAGTTGTTTCCACCCGGCTCCTTTTGGCTCGCGGACCCGCTGGAGTGTCGTCGCACCGACGCTGGTAAGGGGAACTCCTTTGCCCATGAGCGCGGAAGACGCGTTCGGCGCATACACATGTGCACCGCCTGTTGTCATAACAACTCTCCCCCTGGTTTCATCCAGGGCAGCATTTCCAAAAGCATCGTAAACTTAAGTTGATTGTAGAACTATTACCACGAATATTATAGAGATACGTTCAACTTAGGCTTAAGATGCTTTTGGGAAACACAGCCCAGAGCACAGCCATAGTGAATACTCTGTTATTAAAATCATTTGAATTGTTAATAAAAAAAAAACCTAATAAAATGTGAATCAAAATAAATTGTTTTAAATAAAGTGAACAGCATCAAAAAAAAAAAAAACAAATCATTTTATGTTAGTATTACAACACTTTGTTAATGAATCCAACAGCATACTGTAGTACTAACTACTGTGAACTGAACTGTAATACTGTAGTACTTTATTTTTTTAACACCGTAAACTGTAGTGTATATTGTATAATATACCCTATAGTTGTAGAAAACTTAGTACAGTATTTAGTAAAGTATTTTGTTTATATTTATTATATTTATGTTACCACAGCAACTATAGAATTACCACAATAAATTAATTCAAGTACTCTGCTATAGTATGGTTAAAAACATAGTATTTACAATAAATTACAACAGTATTTTTTCACCTGAGCATGTTTACCCCCAATATATGTTATGAGCATGTCTCTTCATTTTGACATTGTTTTTATAATGTTGATTGAGGCATTTGACATTTTAATAGTCAACATAACAGAGGAGGCCATCATAATAATTGACTGTTAAAATACCACGTGTTAGATTGTGTCATGCACTGTGTACTCTATAAGTGATTTCAGTGCAGGCATATATGACAAAAGAATTAAAAAAATTGAGTACTAGGCCTAATTTATGTCTATTTATTTATATGAAATGAACTTAAAATGTTTTATTTGACTAATTGGACTCTCTCTTTTTCAAGAAACACAACAATTCAAGAAAGGCAATCCTTTCCTGGACTATAGAGATGCACCACATGCTGCAAGGAGTTCCTCTGCCCGTACCTCTTTGGTTTACCCAACAAAGTTGAGCAAGTGAAATCCCATTTGGAGAGCCATTTCAAATGCACAGTTCATTTGTAAACATTCTTTTGGGAAATGCAGTGTTATGATTAATTTAATTTGACCTCAATTCCTAGATCTGCATATTACAATGAACAATTTTCTTTTGATAGACCATCATATATGGCCTGGCTGGGCTGCAGAATTAGTTTCTGCAGGATGCTGAGAAGGCCTTCTTCTCTGGTCCAGATTATCATCACAGGTAAGAGTAGAAAATGTAATTTTTTACATTGTATCCAATGTATAATTTTTTAAGCATTAACAGTATTTCGTTAACTCAGCAGTGATTATGTTCTCTCATTTTACTATATCAGTGAAGGGAAGAATTTAAATATATATATAAAGTGTTAGAGAAACAATTGAGAAAAGAGGGAGAAGATCCAATTGGTAGGTAGTGCTGCTGCATACAGATTGTGAATATGTGCTTTAAATATTTAAAGGTCAGGAAATGTAATGTCAGTAACATGTTATTTTCTATTTAGATTTCTTGCATCTCTCTATTAATTTTGATATGAAAGTTTCAGGAACCTTTGTTCCCACAGCATCAAAATAAAATTTTTCCAAATCTTTGAACAGTATGCAATAACATTAATATGAACATTTGGAATGAGATTTATATAATTATTTTGTATCATATATAATGTGTGTGCTCTGTGGTCACTAAGATCTTTTAAATATGAAATTTAAAATTAAAGATTGAACATGTTTAACTAAATGTTCCTTACACTGCCATCCAAAAGTTTGGAAATGCCTAGAAAAGTGGGGGTTTGACTATATTGGCATGAATCCTTTTTAATTTGTGATAATTTTGCACTGATAAGGGACAACACAAACTATAAAAACATATTTTACTACATAAACAGTTACATAGAAAAAACTACATTTTCATCAATTCATCAAAATATCCACCATTAGCCACTATTACAGTTCTGCATAATCTGGGCATCCGAGCTGTCAGTTTATTCAAACATTGACTTGATATATTACTCCAAGCCACCTGAAGGATTGCCCAAAGATGATTCACACTGGTTGGACACTTCTTACAGACATCACGGTCCAGTTCCTCCCATAGAAGCTCAATTGGGTTGAGATCGAGTGATTGGGGAGGCCATTCTATGACAGACATGATGCCAGCTGACTGTTTCCTCTCCAAAGAGGATTTGCACATCTTGGAAGTGTGCTTGGGATCTTAGCAACCAGGTTTAATTGCAAGAATGAAAGTAGTATTTGGGTGTTATAAACCTTTAAAAACCTCTAAAACTAAAGTAGTTAGAATTGGGTGGAAGTACTGCCTCAGTGGCACTTTTTTTCGGTCCTCCAAAACTAGGATCCTGGATACACGTTCCTGGCACTGCGGTTCTCCAATTCGGTAGGTGGCGCTGTCACAAAAAAACTAGGGTCCTAGGAATGTGGTCATGAAAGTGCAACCTCCGGTATTGCAGTCGGATAATGGTGAGTTACAGTAACTTTCTGGCAACAGTGCTGCCAGTAAGTTACCACAAAAATACAATAAAATGTCTAACAGTGTTACCTGACTGTCAACCATTTGCTTGGTGTGTCCCAGGCTTTACCTGTAAGGCCAGACTAAGTTTCACTTTAAAAAGAGATATGTATTGACTTTAATGTGCATAAAAAAATTAATACATTTCAAAATAGCATTCAAATACAACTACTTCGTTTTTTGTTTTTCACTTATGTAATTTTTCTTTTATAAAAATGCTGGACATTTTTTTATCATCCATGAAAATACAAGACAGTTTCAATTAGTGGTGTTTCTGATTAACACTAGCTGTGTTTAAAAGCTCAACCTCATAATTGTGCTGCTATGTAAATTATGTAAAATATCTAGTTTAAAACTACAATAAATCCAAAAACATGACACACCTAAACTTCAATATATTAAGTATATACAGAGAATTGTCATTTCATAAAGAACCTTATAAGCTACAATCATCTTATTTCAGATCTGATATTAACAGTCCTGCTGGTGCTAATGCAGCTACTACTGCTACTCTTCTCGATGCGGCTACTTCCCTGCTGCTGATGTTAATGCTGCTTCAGCTGTAGATCTTCCTGGTGCTGCTATCCACTTGCTAAGTCGTGACGTAAGGAACACCGTTTCCGGGTCCATGCCTCACCTCGTTTCACTTGAGAATGCCATCGATGGCCGTTTATGAGCGCTATTTATTCATATTAAACATCAATCATTTTAAAAAGTTAAACATTTTAAATACTTACAGTCTACACAACAGTGTCCGTGCTCACAGCATCACAGACATTAATATTTCAATGATTTATAAAAGATGAATCACTGTCTGGCCATCTGGAATATTGGTATGGAGGTTATGATTATATATTTTTTACATTTACATTTAGTCATTTAGCAGACGCTTTTATCCAAAGCGACTTACAAATGAGAGTAGTCGAATCAATTTTTGTAGTATTACACTACAACTTTTGTAGTATTACACCACATCGTGTGTGTATATTAGCACCATTTGTTGTTTTCTTGTGGTATGAGATAGAGCGTTAGGACCCGGAAGCGCTGCCGCGTGACGTCAGACTTAACAACCGAATTGTTCCTCCTGTTACTATTGCAACTCATGATTTAGCTGTTTCCTGATCCTCCTCCTGCAACTGCACTGTCTGATTGTACTGTAAGAGCTTCAAGCTTCTTTTCCAGCTGCTGCTTTACATTTTTCATCTGTCTGAGATCATCATCAATCTGCTGATTCTCTAGCTCCTTTTGTTGAAGATCCTTTTTCAGCTTCTGCTTCTCCTGGTCCTTCTGTAGCAGGTTCTTATTTAGCTGATGCTTCTCCTGGTCCTTCTGTAGGAGCTCCTTTTCTAGCTGCCACTTCTCCTGTTCCTTCTGTAGCAGGTTCTCTTTTAGCTGATGCTTCTCCTGTTCCTTCTGTAACAGGTTCTCTTTTAGCTGATGCTTCTCTTGTTCTTTCTGTAGGATCTCCTTTTCTAGCTGCAACTTTTCATGTTTCTTCTGTAGCAGGTTCTCTTTTAGCGGATGCTTCTCCTGTTCTTTCTGTAGGAGCACCTCTTTTAGCTGCCACATCTCCTTTTCCTTCTGTTGGAGCTCATCTGCCTTTTGTAAGTGCTTATTTTTCTCTTCTGTTTCCTTTTCTTTCAGTAGGGGCTCATTTCTGAGCTTATCCTCCTCTTGGTCCTTCTGTTGTAACTCTATCTGCTCATTCTCTTGGAGCTCCTTTTCGAGTTGCTTTTCATTTTCTTTCATTAAGAGCTGTTTCTCCTCTTGGTCCTTCTGTTGTAATTCATTTTTCAGTCGCTGCTCTCCTCCTGTTCTTTCTGTTGAAGGTCTGTTTTTAGAAGCTGCTCTATCTGCTCATTCTCTTGGAGCTCCTTTTCGAGTTGCTTTCATTTTCTTTCATTAAGAGCTCTTTTCTCAGCTGTTTCTCCTCTTGGTCCTTCTGTTGTAACTCATTTTTCAGTCGCTGCTCCTCCTGTTCCTTCTGTTGAAGGTCTGTTTTTAGAAGCTTCTCTATCTGCTCATTCTCTCTGAGCTCCTTTTCCAGTTGCTTTTTCATTTTCTTTCATTAAGAGCTCTTTTCTCAGCTGTTTCTCCTCTTGGTCCTTCTGTTGTAACTCATTTTTCAGTTGCTGCTCCTCTTGTTCCTTCTGTTTGAAGGTCTGTTTTTAGAAGCTTCTCTATCTGCTCATTCTCTCTGAGCTCCTTTTCCAGTTGTTCAATGTTTAGTTCCATCTGTAGGATGTCATATTTTAGTTTCTCTGTCTCCTGTTGAATCTTATTTGAATCCCACAGCTGCGTTCCTAGAAAAATAACTCCTATCAAAATGATAACGCTCAAAACATTTTGAAGGTTCAGTAGCTGCATTCTGTCTTTCCCTGTCATTCTGTTTGAATGGTTTTAAACATCTCAGGTGTGTAATGTCTCATTCCATGCTGCCTCCTCAATGCATTAATATTCTCCAGCAGTTCTGTAACCTGATGTTGGTTGTTTCTATCTTCATTGTTGAATGAGTGATATCTGCCACCACAGCTTTCAACTATTTTAGGTAAAAAGTGGCTCTCCCTGATGTATGCATCCAAATCTTTACCCTTCAGCAGATCACTGTGAGTAAACAGAATGATGGTACGAAGCAAGCCTCTTTTCCAAAGTTCTCCTGAATCCATTGCACTGAGTTTCTCTCCTCTTCTGTGAATCTCACTCCCAGTTTGAGCACCACAGGAACACATGAGGACCAGGAGCAGATATCTCTACACACCTCTCTATTTCAGCCTTCACTTGCTCTTTTGAGATAGATGTATTGAACAGTCCTGGAGTGTCGATTACACCAACGGTCTTCCCATTCAAAACTCCTTCCTGTTTCTCACATTTTGTACTGGTCTCTTTAAATGCATTTCTGCCCAGGATGGTGTTTCCTGTTGCACTTTTTCCTGCTCCAGTTTTACCCAGCAGCAAAATCCTTAGATCACCTTATAAAAAAATAAAAATAAAAAATAAAATCAGTAATTTAAGGAAAATGTTATTTTCTTATTTGGCAATTGTTTGGTTGTATGTATCAAAAACAGTAGTGTCAAATGACATTTCAAATGACTGAAGAATTCTATTCAAATATAATTATCTTTATAACATATAACAAATGTAACCTTGTGAATATTTGTATACAATTATTTTTATTTGTTTTGTATACATTTCAATATTGTGTGTACATACATTGGATTTTGAATATATGATGCACAGTGTATTCTGAGGTATTTCAAAGTTTAGTGATTTGGGGGCCCTAAGCAGTTCCAGGTATGGGGCCCCAAATGAGTAACCAGTTTGACAGTGTTTTAAAACTGCGTTGTCTGTTCTCGACTGCCATTAGGTGCACCACAGAATAAGGGACCCAACGAAATCCAAGCGCTTTGGTTTGTGAACATTTAAGCACATATCCATGGGTTTCAAAGACATCACTTCCACGATGCCTACCACCATATTTGTGTCCGAGATGGCAACTAACACAGCAGCGCTTCATTGTACTGATGATCATCTTTAGCTTCAGCGCGAGTGCTCAAACAGCAACACAAAACATTATCTACGATTGTGGCTGTGATATTAAAGGTGGTACAGAAGATGTTTTGTTTTATACATTTTTGCAATATTACTTGAAACTGTCTTTACTAACTGATAAAAGACTATTTATTAGGTGCACTGAAATGAATAATATTAATATACATCATCTGTACACAAGGTAGGGCCTTAAAAACATCAGCCAATCTTTTACGCGATCATCACGTAAACGATTGGCCCTCTGGCTTGTCAGTCACTGCCATGACGTTCCTTGTGAGAGATGTGCGCAGCTGCGCGCTCCATTAACTTTCCACGCTCCACAGGCGCCGCATGCAATGTTTTTGTCAGGAGACAGGAGTAACAACTGCAGATTATGAGTTACCTGCTGTGAGTCCGACATAATGAATCCACTAACACGACACAGCGAATGCAGGTGGTAAACAAACACTCGTGTTCCCAATACTCGTGCATGAGTTTTGGGAGGCGTTCTCTCAAAATGAGCTGTGAAGGAGGGGGGTTGTTCTTACGCATGCGCTCATTTCAAAAACTCACTAACAGTCTTTGGTTTCTCGGTCAACGAAAAGATCCTCTGTATCACCTTTAATAACATTTTAATTGTATACACTATCGTATTAAAATGTTGTGATTTCTAGTTGCTGTTTCGGTGTGTTGTTACAGGAAGAACACATCCACAACAGGAGCTATTCTGACTAGTTCAAGTTCATGCGTGTATGATTTTGTGCAAATATAAGTTGCAATATTATGTTTATCTTGTATAAATATATATGAATTACCCTAGGATGTGTTCTGTTGAGTTAATTAACCATCTAGCTAAGCGCTTCAGTTTACGGGTGTTCATTCAGCGCGCTTAGCTCAAACAGTAATGTTATCAAAATGAGATGATTTGAGGAAATAAATCTGTTATTGTTTGTGATCCTTATTATTAATCAAACCATGTGTTGATAAATAATACGAGAACATAAGTGCTAGTTATTAAAAAATAGTGCATTAATGTTTTGGAAAAAATATGAAACTGTTTTAATATTACAGTAGTAATAATAGTAATAAAACATTTTTAATGACTATAAATCATTGCTGTTTGAGCTGTGTACGCTGAAGCTGAAGAGAATCAAAACCCGTAAACTGAAGGTTAGGCTAATTAACTCATGAACACATTCTAATATAAGATAATTCAGATATTTATACAAAGTAAAAATAATATTCCAACTAGTATTTGCACAAAATCACGCACAGATGAACTTGAACTAAGTAGGTAATGTAGTCTATAATGTAGCTCCTGTTGTGGATGCATTCTTCCTGTAACTCTGAAACACAGCAACTTAACCCAAAGAATTCACAACGTTATATTACAAGTATATACGATTATAATATCATGTATAAAATGAGCTCGCGCTGAAGCTATAGATGATCATCAGTACAATAAAGCTCTGTGGATTATTTACCTCAATTAAACATATCCTTTATGAGATTAATCAGATATTTATACTTCATAAATTTAATATTACGAGTTTTATCTGCACAAAATGACGCTAATGCACAAGTAAAGCTTGAACTAAGTTATGTAATCAATGTTTAACTCCAGTAGACGCGCTCTTCCCACAACAACATGTTGAAACAACAACACAGAGACTTCACAACGTTTTATTACAGTAGTGTTCTTGTTATAATGTTATGTAAATTACAGTCCCAGCTGTTATTAATGTTGTGCATTGCTGTTTGGCTGCCAGTGGTGTGGTCCTTCTGATTGAAGACAAAAATTTCTACTGGGATCGAATAAAATTGTAGTCGGGGTTTCTCTGACGACTGTTAAAACAGCTAACAGCACAACATATCCCAGACATGTTGTAAACTTGTTGTGAACCTTCTGAGAGCGTTTCGTTGGACTTCCTCTGGTAGTTGTAGCTGCTGTCACCATAGATTTAAACAGGTCTTGCAGCTGTGACCAGACACAAATATGGCGGCGATAAAATACAGTGACGTCACATGAAACCCATGGATAAGGTTGAATATGTGATTTAAGTTACAGTTTTGGATTTATAGAGGTATACAACTGCAACTTATAACTGGTATTATTCACCTGAGTCAGTAGATTTTTCTTGCTCTGTTCATTCTAAAATTTACTCAAAAACAAAAAAAATGGTGACTAGCAATGTACTGTAACCCACCCAATTAATTGAGATGGTTTCTTTGTATTTTTATGTATTTGTTTTCTCTTTCCTAATGCATAACATGTTCAGACATGTTTTTATTTTTATTTTATTTTTTTATAATTAATATTTATAATTATAATTATTCATGACGGACGAAAATAAATAGTAGAGAAACGTTATTCATATGTGAAACATATTGATAGTGAATTTAAAAAAGTGTGTGATGAAGATTTGCAGATAGAGGAATTAGATTTAGCTGTGAAAAATCTCAAATTAAATAAATCTCCTGGTCCTGATGGGCTAACTTCAAACTTTTATAGATTTTTTTGGAAGGATTTAAAAGAATTATTGTTTAAAGCTTTTCTACAATCTATTGAAGAAGGTACATTAAGCTCTACACAGAGACAAGGGCTGATTACGTTACTACCTAAACCCGATAAAGACTCTAGATATATAGAATCTGCGTCCGATAACCTTGTTAAATACTGATTATAAAATTTGTGCACACATCTTTGCCAGCAGACTTAAAAAAGGTATAAATAAGGTTATTAATGAATCTCAATCAGGTTTCTTGGCGGGTCGCTTCATTCATAATAATATAAGATTCATTATGGATTTGTTGGAATATAGTGAATGGATAGAAGATGATGGTTTTATTTTATTTTTAGACTTCAAAAAAGCATTTGATATGTTAGAGCACTCCTTTTTATTTCAGGCTCTCCAGTCTTTTGGTTTTGGAGACAGATTTGTAAATATTATAAAGATGATTTACAAGGACATAAACAGTTCAATATCTCTTCCGTTTGGTACATCTAAAAGATTTACGATTGGCCGTGGTGTAAGACAGGGGTGCACCCTCTCCCCTTTTTTGTTTATTATTGCAACAGATCTGTTGGCTCGTTTAATTAATCATGATTCAAGTGTTAAAAAGTTGAAGGTTTTAACATGACTGTCGGTATTAGCCAGATAGCAGATGATACCACCCTTTTTTTACAGGACGCAGATCAAATTTCTCTCTCTCTATTTTTTTTTTTAAAGCATCTGGTCTCCATTTAAATATGTCCAAATGTGAGCTTATGCCCATTCATAATTGTGATCACACATCATTATATAACATTCCTGTTAAAAGTTCCGCTAAGTATCTAGGTATTATCATTACGAAAAATTCTGAGAGATGCATGGAACTTAATTATTTAGAAAAATTAAAAAAGGCCAAAATAATTTTAAATAATTGGTTACTGTAACGAAGGCGGGACTCAGGTAGGGATCCAAATGCAAAGCTTTATTAAACGTGAGCGTTGTCATACAGGCAGGGTCAATCGGGAGCAAACAGGAACAGCAAGGGACAGGCAGAGTCGTAGTCAGGATACAGGCACAGATCAGGACTGGCAGATATCACTCACAGGTCGGTGTACAAAGCAGGGGTCAGGACAGGCAGCAACGGATCAATAAACAGGTAACAGGCAGGAACGTTAACACTAGACAGGCAGACAGGATATAACGCTTTGAATTGACACACAGGGTAATCAAGACTTCACGATAAGGTGGTGTGTGAGTCCTTTATAGTCCAGATAACAAGCTACAGGTTTATGTGGCTGATGATGATTGGAGTGGAGTGTGAGCATGTGACTGACAGGAAGGATGATGGGAAATGTAGTCTGGGAACTGACAGGATTCGTAACAGTTACAAAGAGATCTTTCTATTTTTGGTAGAGTATTGTTGTCTAAAGCAGAGTTTCTGTCAAGGATCATCTACCCCACAATTGACCTTTCGCCGGGAGTTTGATTGACAAGCGATCTAACCAATCAGAACGCCACATCCGCCATTTTGTCCGACAAAGCAGCCAGTAGTTAAAAGATTATCCTCGGTGGAGTTAAACATGAAAAATGGTGTGTATTGACGTCTTTCCGCGTTTGAAACAACATTGATTCTCATGTTCATTCATGTTTATTTGATGCTATAAATGAACTCGTGGTAAGAGATGATCGGTTTACGAGCGGTTGAGCTGAGGCGCTACAGCAATCTGTCTCGACCATGGTCACGACACATTAAAGAGCAACAAAACGGTTTTTATTGTTTGAATTTCTTTAATAACTACATGGTTTGAAAGCTGGAACTTTGTTTAATATCATAAGTAACCTGCTCTGTCTTGTCTGTCGATGTGTGGTCAGTATCCTCTTTGTTCCGCGATGTATTTTTCACTGCGTGTGGAGTGACAGCGCCACGGCTTGTCACTGCAGTCACGCCATCTGCGCTTCGGAAAAACGCGGTCACGCCATCTATGCTTTAAAATGTATTGCGCGTCTACATGAGGTTGCGTGGTAGGTGTTTTGTGTCGGTAAAAATATTTTTAAAATTCATTAAAAAAATAAATAAAATCAAACTGTTTACTGCAAACTTCACATGATTCTTGTTATACATGTTACCAACAACCACTGTGGTGATTTTCATGTTCTTTTACTGTTTTATTATTTAATAATTACATGCCAAAGTTATGACAAATATGGTTTACGTTGCTATACAGACACATTTTAAAAATTCATAAAAATATGAAATCAATTTGTTTTCTGCAAACTCCACCTGATTCTTGTTCTACATCTCCCCAAGAACCACTGTGGTGATTTTCATGTTCTTTTACTGTTTTATTATTTAATAATTACATGCCAAAGTTATGACAAATATGGTTTATGTTGCTATACAGACACATTTAAAAAATAAAAAATGTGAAATCAATTGTTTTCTGCAAATTCCCCTGATTCTTGTTCTACATCTCCCCAAGAACCACTGTTGTGATTTTCATGTTCTTTTACTGTTTTATTATTTCATAATTACATGCCAAAGTTATGACAAATATGGTTTACGTTCTTATACAGACACATTTTAAAAATTCATAAAATATGAAATCAATTTGTTTTCTGCAAACTTCACATGATTCTTGTTCTACATCTCCCCAAGAACCACTGTTGTGATTTTCATGTTCTTTTAATGTTTTATTATTTAATAATTACATGCCAAATTTATGACAAATATGGTTTACGTTGCTATACAGACACATTTTAAAAATTCATAAAAATATGAAATCAATTTGTTTTCTGCAAACTTCACATGATTCTTGTTCTACATCTCCCCAAGAACCACTGTGATGATTTTCATGTTCTTTTACTGTTTTTATTTTTAAAATTACATGCCAATTATGACAAATATGGTTTACGTGCTATACAGACACATTTTAAAAATTCATAAAATATGAAATCAATTTGTTTTCTGCAAACTTCACATGATTCTTGTTCTACATCTCCCCAAGAACCACTGTGGTGATTTTCATGTTCTTTTACTGTTTTATTATTTATAATTACATGCCAAATTTAGACAATATGGTTTACGTTGCTATACAGACACATTTTAAAAATTCATAAAAATATGAAATCAATTTGTTTTCTGCAAACTTCACATGATTCTTGTTCTACATCTCCCCAAACCACTGTTGTGATTTTCATGTTGTTAACTTTTCATTGTATAGTACTACCTCGCCATACAGACATGATCTCTGACATCTGTATGGAAAAGATATTTCATTATGACCCCTTTCAAGTCAACAAAACATATTGTACTGTCACCCCAAAATGTATAGAGGAATTTATATATATATATATATTATATATATATTATATATATATATATATAATATGGTAACACTTTAGAATAACTCACACTATGAAGCATTAAGAGTTAGTAAATAGTTAATTCATAATTTATAAAGCATTAATGAACATTAGTAAGCAGTTTTTTTTTTCAAATACACCTATAAATGCTTTGTTCTTGATTTATAATCATATCTATAATGAGTTTAATATTGTATTTTCATACTTTATGAATCAATTTATCACTTCTGAAGTATTACTTATACACAAACCAGTTATTTAGGAATTGTCAGTGATTCATAAGATCATTTATAAAGTGTAAGTAAATGATTAATAAACAATTTAAATGTACATTTATGCATCTTACATTTATGCATATATAGTAATAGTTACTCAGTGTGTTAATAAATGCTTTATTAACACATATTTTTCTAACTGTAATTCATGATTAATTCAGGTAGTTATTAAACATTTAGAAGTGTTCAGTTAACTATTTTTTGTGAGCTCAAAGTGAGAACTATTTATGCCCCGTAAAGCTTTACAAAGGAATTTAAAGGATACATGACATATTTATTTCACGGGGGAAAAAAATGAAACTTTACGATGCGTAACTTGATATAAAATTAAAAGTAAACCTCTGCAATTTCACAGAAAATAAAAATCCCTGTACTCCTCCAGAAAACATAACTGTACAGTAAAATGAAACTAAGCCTATGCAATCTGATATAAAAATTACTTTCTGTAAAGTGTAAACATTGCTGAATAAAGATTTACCAGTGCCAACACTGGATTACAGGAGTGCCAAAATACAACAAATAATGTTTTTATAAAACAATAATAATGTAATAAAATATTTCACAGTGTCAAAACTACCTCAGTAGTAACTTTAAAACATTAGAGAACAGCAGCGCAGAAGATCACTGAGCCTTTAAATCTCCTTTGTAAGAACATGAAAATCACAACAGTGGTTCTTGGGGAGATGTAGAACAAGAATCAGGTGGAATTTGCAGAAACAAATTGATTTCACATTTTTATGAATTTATAAAATGTGTCTGTATAGCAACGTAAACCATATTTGTCATAACTTTGGCATGTAATTATTAAATAATAAAACAGTAAAAGACATGAAATCATCACAGTGGTTCTTGGGAGATGTAGAACAAGAATCATGTGGAGTTTGCAGAAAACAAATTGATTTCATATTTTTATGAATTTTTAAAATGTGTCTGTATAGCAACGTAAACCATATTTGTCATAACTTTGGCATGTAATTATTAAATAATAAAACAGTAAAGAACATAAAATCACCACAGTGGTTCTTGGGGAGATGTAGAACAAGAATCAGGTGGAGTTTGCAGAAAACAAATTGATTTCATATTTTTAATGAATTTTAAAATGTGTCTGTATAGCAACGTAAACCATATTTGTCATAACTTTGGCATGTAATTATTAAATAATAAAACAGTAAAAGAACATGAAAATCATCACAGTGGTTCTTGGGAGATGTAGAACAAAATCAGGTGAATTTGCAGAAAAAATTGATTTCACATTTTTATTATTTTTTTAAATGGTGTCTGTATAGCAACATAAACCATATTGTCATAACTTTGGCATGTAATTATGAAATAATAAACATAAAGAACATGAAAATCACCACAGTGGTTCTTGGGGAGATGTAGAACAGAATCAGGTGGAGTTTGCAGTAAACAAATTGATTTCATATTTTTATGAATTTTTAAATGTGTCTGTATAGCACGTACCATATTTGTCATAACTTTGGCATGTAATTAAATAAATAAAACAGTAAAAGAACATGAATCATCACAGTGGTTCTTGGGGAGATGTAGAACAAGAATCAGGTGGAATTTGCAGAAAACAAATTGATTTCATATTTTTATGAATTTTTAAATTGTGTCTGTATAGCAACGTAAACCATATTTGTCATAAATTTTGGCATGTAATTATTAAATAATAAAACAGTAAAAGAACATGAAAATCACCACAGTGGTTCTTGGGAACATGTATAACAAGAATCATGTGAAGTTTGCAGTAAACAGTTTGATTTTATTTATTTT
This sequence comes from Culter alburnus, assembly GCA_028476615.1. NCBI lineage: Eukaryota > Metazoa > Chordata > Actinopteri > Cypriniformes > Xenocyprididae > Culter > Culter alburnus. The sequence goes on along the minus strand of JAOTNS010004054.1, from coordinate 24,232 downwards.
TTTAATGAATTTTAAAAATATTTTTACCGACACAAAACACCTACCACGCAACCTCATGTAGACGCGCAATACATTTTAAAGCATAGATGGCGTGACCGCGTTTCTCCGAAGCGCAGATGGCGTGACCGCAGTGGCTTGTCGGACGTAGCAACAGTAACTAAGGGGGGCGGGGCTCGGCGAAAGGCTAATTGCTTTAGCCCCTTCTTCATATGTTTCTAAATTAATTAATCGCTCATTGTATAATTTTATCTGGAAGAATAAGACTCATTTCATTAAGAGAAATGATATAGTCAACCCTATGACCTGGGTGGTTTAAACATAATTGACTTTGAACAGATGAATGGCATGTTGAAGTTAAAATGGTTGCAAGCATTTTTATACAATTCAGAGAGCTTTTGATTTAAAATTCCTGCATCATTATTTAAGGAATTTGGTGGCATTGAATTCTTACTTAAATGTGATTTCGATATTTCTAAACTTCCAATTAAATTATCCGCATTTCATCAACAAGTTTTGCGATATTGGAAACTAGCACACACCCATAACTTTACACCACATAATTCCTTAATATGGAATAATAAGTATATTCTACATAGAAATAAATCACTCTTTTATGAAGATTGGTTTTGTAGAAATATTTGGTTTATAAAGGATCTCTTTGACGATGATGGAAAGGTGCTAGAATACAATGCTTTTACTAACAAACATGGTTTCGCATGCCATCCAAAACAGTTTTTCACAGTAATTTCAGCCATTCCTTCTGGACTTAAAATTATTATGAAGGGTTATTTATCATATAGTAAATTTACACCAATTTTACCATCATTGTACCTTGGGCAAACTGAGTTTAAAAATAAGAAATGTACAAACGTTTATATTAGACAAATATTCAACAATATCATGTTTCCTTACAGGTCTTCAAGGAATTATTTGGATATTTTCTTTGATAAACAAATGCTTAAACATATTAGAACTTCCTATTTAAAATTTCCAGTTCATCCCAAAATTAAAGAAGCTCACTTTAAAATCTTATATGATATTTATTCCTCTGGAGAGTTTCTAAGGGTTAGATTTAACATTGAAATGATTTTATGTAAATTTTGTAATTCTTCTCCAGATAATACAGAGCATATTTTTTTTGCTTGCAAATATTCTAGTGTCTTCTGGGAAAAAGTGCAATTGTGGTTAAAAGAGGGTAATGTGGTTGATTTGAACTTGTCCTTTATAGATATTAAATATGGAAACTATGAAGAAGATGGTAAAAAAGGTTTTTTGATTAATACCTTACTTTTGTTAGCAAAAAATTTTATTCACAAATGTAGATTTTCTTAAATCACCCCGCCCTGTTTATAGTATTTAAGATTTATTTGAGACAATACTCAAAAATCCTGTCAAAAAACGAAAAATAAAAAAGCTGGAATTTTGATAGATTTATTGGAAAAATATAATTTGTTATGATGTTATTATTTTATCCCTTGTATTTAATTTTTATTTATTAATATAGATGGACTTAAATGGAAGTTTTTTTGTTGTTGTTTTTTGTTTTTTTGCCTTTTATCCTGTTGTCAAAGCCCCTATTAACATTGATACTTTAAATGTAAATTGTATGCCATTTTGTTTTGTAAATTTGTAGTTTTTATTAATATTTAAAAAAAAAAAAAGATGTGAGCCACATCTGTGGCTTTTATTAATGTTATTCATCTTTGTCATTATTTTTCTAAATGGATGTTTGAACTGTTTTATTGCATTAGCAATTGGACGTTGCATCGCAAGCTTGAGGAGATCGGCTGTCTCGACGTTTGGTGATCGCGCTGGAGTCGCACAGTTAAGACACTTTGATACTTTTTGGGTAACAGCCACTAGATGGCTCTCCGGTAGTGCAGCCGCCATTATGGGGTGAAAAACTGGACCATAGAATCCTTCACGTCTTATGCACCCAAAATCAGCAAATTTCACTGCCAAATCAGAAACGCAGTAGAACAGTTTTTTAAATTAAGCCACCAGTAAATTGTAGGGCTGCTACAGTAAATGTTATATTGTCTTATATATGTTTTATTTTACCAGTTGTGGAATCATTCAACCATTCATCCATCTGAGGAAACGTAGTTAGCCTACTTTATTGAGTATTTCCATTTTATGCAACTTTACACATTTATTAATAGTAAATTAATAATTAATACATTTAAGATCATCATGTTTGCAGCAAACAATATATTTTAGACCTAGTGGAGTAATAGTAATAATATCTAGGTCTGAATTGAAATAGGCTATATTGTACGTTATGTTTTAATGGATCACACTACAAACATAATGATCTTATAATACATGATCCATTGCTGTGTCCGTTATCACATAATTCCCACTTTTGGACACTTCTGCTTTAACGGATATCAGACAACCCTAGTGAAAAAAAGTATACTTTATTGTATTTTAATCCCTTTTTCTATAGTACACTGCAAATATACTAACAAAAAACTTACTATCATTAATATATAAAAAGTATATTAGTATCATATTTTCACAATGCAACTTTTAACACACTTTAAAATAATTGTACTTTAGTAGATTTTCTAAAAAATATTTTAGAAAAATATACTTGAAGTGTAAGTTCAGTTTATTTTTTAAAAGTGTATTTATTTGCACTTTATAAAAATATATTTGAGGTATATTTTAACTGTGTGCTGAAAATGATCATTGTAACAAATGCACTGAAAGTATATTTAAAAAATACATGATTTAATATCCTGAAGTTGTAGTGTATCTAATGTTAAATTTGAGTATATTTTTAAAGTTTACTTCTTCATCCTTGGAATTCATTATATTACTTGTGCTTATTTATTTCAATATGAATGCATTACAAGCCCATTTAGTATATGCAGTGTAGCCTATACAATTTCCAAATATATGTAAATGTTTATTAAGTTTACACTGGCAGAATCATTTTACAATCGTACACACAAATCTATATTAAACAACACACCAGCAGCACAAGTAACGTTACATGCTAAAAATATGTCGAGTGGTTAAACTGATCGGTCTCTTCAACTTGGTCTGTGATCAATCAGATTTTGTTGCTCACTGCCTTCAGCCAATCAGAGTTGCTGACGTCACGGTCGTCGTCTGAATCCCCCTCGCTCAGTCACTCAGGTGAAGTATAATGTCGCAATGTATAATTTATTTAATAAAACACTGAAAGCGCAATACATCGCTCAATCTTGGGGATTCTGACCAGTTCAATCAAGTGACATCGCAGACTGACAGATGGCGACGACAACCGGCTAATCTAATGGCCTACACGATCCTGAGAGAACCGGAGAAAAGTCCATTTAGAGGTGAGTTGTAGTCTACCAGTTAACAAACTTTATTTTATTTTCTTTAACAAACTGAGAGCGAGATTTCGGCTTGATATCTCCTTTTTGAGTCTGTGTGTGGTGGTTTATGGCACATGTTTGTATGCAGCACCAAAACATTCATATGATTGGTCAATCGGCTCATATTCTGTACGATATTAAAGGTGCCCTTGAATGAAAAATTAAATTTATCTTGGCATAGTTAAATAACAAGAGTTCAGTATGGAGGACCAGGAGTGCCACATAAAAATAAAACGAAGAATCAATTAATTAATTTAATAATTTAAACATAAAAATGTATATAAATTAATCACTTTTATATGGGCCAATTAATAGACACATTTAAAGTTGTTTATTAATTCCCCGTTTTTAAATATAGTTTAATAAATCAATAAAACAATACATTTTAAAAATCTTTTTTGAATGTACAAATAAATAGACAAATTTAAAACGAGTTATTTAATTCATTTTTTAAAACGTAGATCAATATAACAATAAAAAGTTCATTAGTAAATCATTTTAAATGCGCATTTAAATCGCCTTTTTAAAAACAATTTGGCAAATGCTTTTTTCTCTCTATTTACCAATTGCTTTTTTTGTCGGTTTGCCAATGTTTTCTTTATCCATTTGTCAATTGAGTGATAAAATGCCATCGGACAGTACACACGTGGGAGCAACCAATCAACTTTCGCCTCAATTTGAAGAGCCAATCCTCTCTCACTAGTAACACTCACTGTCATTGGACAGTTAGTACGGTGACCGGGAGAGGACATGATCGGTTCATTTCGTTTTGTCTCGGCCACAACATATAAACTCGTGGGAACGTGATAATATGTCATGGCCACGGGATCGTTTTGTCGAGGTAACGACATCCTTATGTCGGCCACGCGATGTAAAGTCGATATGTTTTTCTCGTGGCCACGACTTCATTACATTGAGGGAAGGACACCTATTTCTCATGGCCACGAGTTAAATGTGTAAACAACCCGCGCAACCGTGGCAACCTGGAAGGTTTAGAAAAAGAACGGAATTAATAAATTATTATATTAACAGCATTCGAATGAAGTTTATCAATAAATGTTTAAATGTTGTACATTTAATCCCATACAACAGTCTTTTAAATCCATTCACTTATCGTTTATTTTTAATATTTTTATATTATTATTAATAATTATAAATATATTTATAATCTTATCCATTTCTGATAGTTCCAGGTTCCCATTCAGTCGGTCACGTTCGACGTACGTCGGACAGACCGACGAATAGGAATCTCGCTATAGAGGCCAATCTACTTCGAGTGTAACTACAACGAGCCAATGCACATTGGCATGCAATCATATGCATCAGCTGCTCGCCTCGCAGCGCGGGTATATAATGAGCAGCAGGTGCGTTGCATCTCCAGCTTTTCGCTTCGGAGCCGAACAGTGTTTGTTCCTGTTCTCTGCAAGCGAGTGTCTGCTAAAAGACGAATCAAACTTTTTGGTTGAACTTCTCTTTTTTCCGAGTGCAGGCGAACAGCACAGTCACTATGTTGCAGCTAGCCCCTCCTTTGGGGAGTTGGTGCTGGGGGCAACTAGAAAGGAGCATGTCTAAATGGGTCTTAAGGTCCAGATGAATAGTCATTTGTGCATTAGCAAGGTCTCTGCCCTCCATGCCTGAATAAGTCAGGGGAGGTGAGCCTCTGGTAGCATTGGCGCATGGCTCAAGTTTTTAAATGTTGTAAATAGTTCCTTGGTCGCTGCACCGTCCCTTCGCGGGGTGTCTTACAGAGTTTCCCATACATATGTAATATGTAATGGAGAGATAGTCTCGATACGATAGAGAACGTTCGGTTACGATGTAACCCTTGTTCTCTGAGTGAAGAGACTATCTCTCCATCTCGAGGCCGCTCTGGGACAAGTTCCGATCAAAGGATAGCAATGAATGCACGCCACTATGAGTGTTTTATAGGGCACTAATTAGGGCGTGACCGGCACAGCCGGATTGTCTTTAAGAGTATCCACGTCACCAAATATGGAGAATCAAATTCCCATGCATATGGAATATGTAATGGAGAGATAGTCTCTTCACTCAGAGAACAAGGCTTACATCGTAACCGAACAATCTGATGTATGTATGCAGCATGCATGACGAACACTTTGTAAAGATCCATTTTGAGGGTTATATTAGCTGTGTGAACTTTGTTTATGCTGTTTAAGGCAAGCGCAAGATCCTGGGCGGGGAGCGTGAGGAATTAAAGGGGCCGCAGCCTGAATCGGTGCATTTCTAATTATGCCCCAAAATAGGGGGTTAAACAAAATTTATTAAAAAAAATCTATGGGGTATTTTGAGCTGAAATTTCACAGACACATTCAGGGGACACCTTAGACTTATATTACATCTTGTAAAAAAATGTTTGATGGCACCTTTAAAGTCACTTAACTTTGGAGGAGTTAGTTTCAGGCTGGCTGGTGTGTCCCAATTGACATGTCTCTTGTTTTATGGTATTGGAGTGTTGATTTGGGCTCTGTAGAATTCGTTTCTTTTAGGCACAGTTCTGATCAAGTCATTTCTGCCTGATTTTCCCTACAAGTTCCTACAAGGTGCTTGACCTAGATGAGCTTCCTGTTCTGGACTAAACACACCAAGCATTCAGCTACCATCCTGAAGACATCGTTTTGTGTGCACCATGGCCATGTCATTGAAAATATCACACGTAAACTGTCATAACAAAGAAAGCTACATTTTAACAGTCATCCCATCCAGATTTTCAAAAACTACACTTCAGCAGTGGTCAAACCTATATCCTTCGGTATAAACCCGGTGTGAAGTTTGACATTCTATATCCAGCAAAGCTGCTAGTGGCAAACAATGAGGGAGAAAAAGCCTGTGCAAATCATAGGGCAAATGCATTTAATTTACAACCTATTAAATGTCACTACAGCCCTAAACAAGACCGTAAACCTAAACAATCATAACAGCATTTACCTGCTGTCTGCAGAGTTGTTTTCTCTGCCTTGATGATTTGTAACATTGCAAGTAGTCATAAGAGATTTTGTTTCCTAGCCCTCCTGTTTGCTCTTTCAATCGCGTAACTTATGCGTCTACATTATCAAAAAAAAAAAAAAAAAAAAACTCGTGACAGACAACAAAACCAGCTCCGATCACAACATCCTCTGTCCTCCAGCTGTTGATTTTTGTAAACCCTGCAAACATGCCCTTCTGGGCACATGCAGGCTTATTGCGGGCACAATGGGCTAGCACCAGCCCACACCAAACCTAAACAGGCCCAGTGTGGGCTTGCCCAGGCGGGGCCCACAGCTTTGGGCTTACTGCAGGCACACTAGCGGACTGCCCACATAAAGCCCATGATGGCCCAATGTGGGCCAGCCTGTTCAGGCCCAGAGCAACTTTTGTGCCTTTGCAGGTTTTGTGTAGGCTGCCCACTTTTCATGTGAAATTCAATAAGACCTTTCATTTATAACCAGACGGAATAAAAATTAATGACAAATTACAGCAATTCACATTTTTTCTGAAATTTTTTCTGTATTTTTATATAGTATTTCATGTTTAATTAAACTATATACAAATGCATTACATTTACAAAAATAATCTGTAATTAATACAATAACAACAGTTACATGATAAAACGATCAATCTGCTTATTTAAATAAGCTGAAAACACTGTCACATGACCAACAGCAACAGAACATTAAACATTAACAGATCTGTCTAGATCTCAGCATCTTCAATTATTACAATCCAGTTTGACTTTTTTTTCATACAAAACTTTTAGATGTTGATGTTTTATTGAAAATAATAAAGTTAAAATCTCCATTTTGGAGGTGAGCATTTGCTTTAGTTGGGCTCTTGACCCTTGTCTTTTTAACTTTAATGTTTTTTCTTTGGCGGCTGTACTTGTATGTTTCTGAAACACATTTATTATAGCAAAAATTGCAAGAGGAATATCGGTCAGATGAAGTTGATTACTTATTGATGATTCAGTCATCATGCAGTGGTCAGATTCAAAGATATTTTTATTTAACAGAGTATGATTTAGGATATTTTTGTTTGGCAGACTGCCAGTCACTGACCATTTCTTTTTTAACGATGTTTAATCCTTATTTTCATTAATAGTAAACATTTGACACCATGTGCTGCCAGATTTATTGTTGTAGATTAACCATCTGGAGTCTGAGACTGATTTGGGTTCCTAGAGTAGTTTTGACATGCCCTGACATTTGTGCTTTTTACAGTTGTTTATAAACATATTAATTACAAAAGTCTCATTACACTGTATTCAACAGAAACTAGGTTACAAAAATATGTGAGCAACAAGTATGTACATGTTTGTATTTTTGAGAGAATTACGTATGAAAAACAAAAACAAGTCACTGAAATAAGGCCTCAAAAATGCATACTAAATGTTTTTTTCACAAGACTTTTGGGAATTGTATATTTTAGTCTAGAGTTTTCGCTTCAAAATGATGTGGAAATTATCCTGCCTAGTCAGACACAAAAAACGATGCATTGATTTAAATTTCTTTGTTTAGGGAGCCCATATATCAACTAAGTTACAGTTCATTTTCTGAGAACTATCAGAATGGACTTCCTTCAGAGGGAGATGACAGATCATGTTAGTTTTTTTTTATTTTGCAAAAAGCATACCATTTAGTTTTTACTCTGAGTGTACACAAATAAAAGAAGACATTTTATAGACCAAACCAGCAGAGACAAAGACAATTTGGGACTTGACATTTCTTTAACCAGCTCATCAAACAATAATAGTGGGTACCCCGCGCATTGAACGACACTGACGTGAGTGTGGATGGGACTCCAATCCATCCAATCGTACTCCACTATTATGACCTCGATGTCATGCTGTAGCCGGCTCATGCACCTGTTAAGATTCCAAGATGGGCTTGAAATTAGCCTGTGGCATATGCTCGGGGCTCTGAGTCTGCAGTGGGCTCTAGCTGTTGGACTGTTGTGCACAAGACTGAAAGCTGGCTGGACTCTGGGTCTGGATTGGGGCTGGCATGGTTTTGATCAACGGGGCAGGTGGTACATAGGGACTCACATCTAACCAGCACCCTCTCCACATATTTGGCAAAGCTTTCTCAAGGAACTTCCATGGGCAGGCATGCATTCAACCTCCCATTGAGTCTTATGTTGTTAAAATATGCAAAGACAGCAGTTGGAATAGTGGCTCAGGCATGCCAGATCAAGAAAATCACTTCTGTAATCTCCCTGATCTTGCAGGAGCAGGCATACATACTAGTGCTGGGCGGTATGACCAAAAATCTGTATGACGTTTTTTTTTTTTTTTTAAGATTCTGGTGGTTTCACGGTATGTCACGTTTTTTGTTTTGTTTTTTTGTTGTTGTTTTTTTTGGCATATTTTACTGTCAGGAATACAGGGAATATATTATATAAACATTGTAAGCACAAATAAAATGTTTTTAAAAATGTAATCAAATCATTTTATGAAGCTAAGAATTTAGTGTAAACTATAATCAAATTAATTAAATTAATGATATTAATAAGTAGGCTACATTTTTACTGTGCAATATCTGTAATTCCAATGAAGATCTTTGAGCTTGTGTTTTAATAAACAGTGTTTTTATTATTATTATTATTATTATTAGGCTATTATCCCTATTAATCAAAGTACTCGATTGTACAATAGTAGCTATATTTCTGTTATTTCAAGTTATACCGAACTTTTATTTCGACAGGATTGTAAAGACGTTTGACTTCCTGTGTATATGATGAGACAAATGTCGATAGTTTATCATATTAAACGGTGAAATGTTCATAAATTGACTCTAAGAGCAGTTCTGCAGATGATGTTCATGTATAGTGAGTTAGACAGCAGACACTGAAATCATGGCAAGCTTCAGTGTAGTAGTAAATGAAAATGCTGCGCTCATTCATACATACGTCAGATTTCAACAGCAGTCATTTTTAGCTTTAATATTCACAGACACTAGTCCGTATCAATATCTGATTCATTGTACAGCCCTACTTTTGATTTATTCATCCAAAAATTACTAAATTCTGTGACGTTCCGATTTATACAGTAAGTTCTATTTGTGACTGGATTCTGTGATTTCATCCATGTTTTCTGCATTGCGGAAATCATTTGGCTTTGCATGGTATTTGTAGTATTAAAGAGACTTAGTTTTGTGAGTTATTTATTGTTGTGAAATAAAGCTGTTTCCATAAGTGTAAGAAGGGTATGCATGCAGTTAATAGTCCACTCTCTATGTGCTCTACATTGCCCTTCATGGCCATTGAATAGATACAGCAGCTGTTTCAGCTACGCACCAGTATGGCAGTTTTTGAAAAATACATATCGGTCTCGAAATTGAAACCAGTATACCATATGAACCGGTATACCGCCCAGCACTAATACATACACATCAATTTCTTTGTTGTTATAATCCATTCTGTTCTGTCACAGACTACAGTAGCATGTGTAGTTTAAAACCACAAAGACAAGATGCGTGACGCAGAATCAACAATACCAACAAACTTTTTAATAAACGGAGAACTACAGAACACTACAGAACTACACAAACACATTTAACATTAATAACACCGAACAGAGAACTGAGAAAACTGAGGGCATAAATATACAAGGGTAATAATCAACAGAACAGGAAACGGATAAGAAACTAATTATAAACCATTGTTATGAATAAATACTCAGGTAAAACAGTGACAAGGAAAATCATGACAAAGAAACTAAACCGAAGATGACAGTAAAACTAAACAAGACAAAATAATTGTTACAAATCTTTGTTTCATTGATTGTTGTCATATTGTGAGTTTTATGTGTTTGTAGGGGTGACAGATGAGTAAGTGGGATGGTAATGGTTACTCTAGCTGCGTTTACATGGACCCTAATAAACGGATTGTAATCAGACTAAAAGCACAATCAGAGTAAAAAAAGTCACATGTAACCATGTCAGTCAAAATAAATTGGCCAGATCTGATTAAATTTTGGCCGAATTGTAAGGGGTGGTTTATTCCTTTTGTAATCCGATCGAGAGGATATGTAAACGCTTGATCAGAAACTGGAGAGTACTGCGCATATGCAATGTCATAGAAATAGCGTAATGATGTATGACATGTGAAACAAGCTGTTTTCCTGTTGAATAAAGTGTCATAAATAAGTGTCCTGTCATTCAGAAATTTTCTTTCCTCTCATCGTCTGTTAAGTGAAGCAGGACAATGTCCCACCAGTCCTTGTTTCAGCCTCTCATACATAGACATTTATCCATCCTTTTATCCAAAGCGACTTACAAGTGAGGAATGCAAGAAGCAATTCTTCATGAAGAGGTAAATAGACACAAAAAGTGCTCACAATACAAGTTTCAGACATTGCTCAGATGAGGTAGAGCAGAGAGGGATTAAAGGATATGAAAGGATTTTTTTTTCTAAAGCTGAGGTTAAGTGCTCATGAAAGAGATAAGTTTTCAGCTGCCTTTTGAATATTGCAATCTGTATTCTGCATTCCGGATGAAGGAAGGGAGATCGTTCCACCAGCTTGAAGCAGTGAACGAAACTCTTCTGGAGAGTGATTTTGTGCCTCTGCGATGGAACCCTGAGCCTTCGCTCCTTTAGTGATTGCAGACTTCTGGTAGGTATATCTGTAAGCAAGCGTTAAAGGTCCCCTAGAACATGTTTTTAAAAGATGTAATATAAGTCTAAGGTGTCTCCTGAATGTGTCTGTGAAGTTTCAGCTCAAAATACCCCATAGTTTTTTTTTTATTAATTTTTTTAACTGCCTATTTTGGGGCATCATTACCAATGCGCTGATTTACACTCGACCCCGCCCCCTGCCAATCGCGTCTTCCCTGCCACACCAGCTCTCGACTATATTACAGCGCATTTACAAAGTTCACACAGCTAATATAACCCTCAAATGAATCTTTACAAGATGTTCGTCATGCATGCTGTATGCATGCTTCGAATTATGTGAGTAAATGATTTATTTTGGATGTTAACGTTTGAATCTCTATGGGCCCTATAATACACCCGGCGCAATGCGACGCAAGGCACAGCGCAAGTGTGTTTGCTAGTTTGCGTCCGGCGCCGTTCGGGTTTTCCCGTTCAGCGCCACGTCCTTAAATTAGTAAATGCATTTGCGCCAGTTAGTGCGCCCATGGGCGTGCTGGTCTAAAAAAGAGGTGTTTTCCGGCGCATTGCTATTTTAAGGAGCTGAAAATAGACTGCGCCATAGACCAACTCAAACCTGGTCTAAAGTCTAAAGTCAATGTAGAAACTGCGCCTCTGGGCGCGTCCACAGTGCGCGTTGACTTTGCTTATTACACACAGGGATGCGCATCACACAAACATGCCTAATATTAAAAACAAAAGGATTACAGTGTAAAAGAATATTATTGTGTAGGCTACATAAATATAAAAATGTAATGATGAATAGACATTGCGTGTATTAGAATTAGGCTACCTATTTTCAATTCAGCCTATTACTAAATGATGAACGAAATTGGCTAATTAATTGAACAATCGTGCCAATACACACACATATATATTAACTTACTCATCGCACGGATCTATTTGAAAGCCTGCATCCAACGCAGACGACTGAAAGATTGACTGGCCACTTAACAGGTAATTTCAGCTTTTCCGCCAACAAATTCCACCATGTAAATATCAATCCGCCATGGCGCGAGCGCATCTCGCTCTTAAAGGGAATGGGAGATGACACTCTGATTGGTTTATTGAACGTTACGCCCATTACTCATTAAGAGAATAGGGACAACCCATTTCAAAAATGCGCCCCGGCGCACGGACCGTTTTTCCGTCGTTAAAATAGCAAAAGTGGATTTGGACACGCCCTGAGTGCACCTGCGCCGTGCGCTTTACACTTTGCGTTTAGATCGTTAAAATAGGGCCCTATGAGTTTGAGGGTGTGCTCCGTGGCTAACGGCTAATGCTACACTGTTGGAGAGATTTATAAAGAATGAAGTTGTGTTTATGCATTATACAGACTGCAAGTGTTTAAAAATGAAAATAACGACGGCTCTTGTCTCCGTGAATACAGTAAGAAACGATGGTAACTTTAACCACATTTAACAGTACATTAGCATGCTTACAAAACATTTAGAAAGACAATTTACAAATATCACTAAAAATATCATGTTATCATGGATCATGTCAGTTATTATTGCTCCATCTGCCCTTTTTTGCTATTGTCCTTGCTTGCTTACCCAGTCTGATGATTCAGCTGTGCACATCCAGACGTTCTGCCCTTTCTAATGGCTTGAATATGAGCTGGCAATGGCATATGCAAATATTGTTGAGATTCGCCTGTTCTTCGGAGGTCTTTTAAACAAATGAGATTTATATAAGAAGGAGGAAACAGTGGAGTTTGAGACTCACTGTATGTCTTTTCCATGTACTGAACTCTTGTTATTTAACTATGCCGAGGTAAATTCAATTTTTGAATCAAGGGCACCTTTAATGCCTTGAACTTGATGCAAGCAGCAAGTGGTAGCCAGTGCAGAGAGATGAAGAGAGGCGTGAAATGGGCTCTTTTGGGTTTGTTAAAGACAAGACATGCTGCAGCATTCTGTATCATTTGTATCATGTGCATGATGGCAGTCCAGCCAGAAGAGCATTACAGTATTCAAGCCTAGAAATGACCAGGGCCTGGATGAGAAATTGTGTTGCATGTTCTGTTAGAAAAGGGCTGATTTTCCTGATGTTGTGTAGTGCAAATCTGCATGAGATGTCTATGCAATTTTATCTTTGAAGGTCAGTTTGGTCATCAAAGATTATTCTAAGATTTTTGGCTGAATTTGATGGGGTAATCAATGATATACCTAGCTGGATGGCGAAATTGTGCTGTAAAGTTGGATTGGCAGCGAAAATGAGAAGCTTAGTCTTTGCCAGGTTGAGCTGCAGGTGATGTTCTTTTATCCATGCCGAGATGTCCGCCAGACAGCTTGAGATTCAAGCAGCTACTGTGGAATCGTCTGGATGGAATGAAAGGAAGAGTTGTGTGTCATCAGCATAGCAATGGAAGGAGAAACCATGTGCCTGAATGATGGGACCCAGTGATGTAGTGTAAATGGAGAAGAGGAGGGGTCCAAGCACTGAACCCTGAGGAACCCCTGTGATCAGTTGATGAGCTTTGGATACCTCCCCTCTCCAGTCAACCCTGAAAGACCTTCCTGTGAGATAGGATTCAAACCAGTGGAGTGGAATACCTGTGATGCCCATTGATGAGAGGGTGGACAGAAGTATTTGATGATTTTCAGTGTCAAAGGCAACAGATGGATCCAGCAGAACGAGAACTGATGATTTGGAATCCTTCGCAATCCGCAGGGATTCAGTGACCGACAGTAGTGCAATCTCTGTGATGACCGCTCTTAAAACCAGACGATTGATGCTGGTTGAAAACAACCCATTCAAGTGTGTTTGCTATGAATGGTAGAAGAGAGACAAGTCTGTAACTGTCTACAAATTACATGTTTAATGTGGGGTTTTAATGTGAACAGAAAAGAGAGTTGAATGTTTTGAAAAGTGTGCGTGTGTTTGAAGCGCTGATGATCTAGCATTCACCAGAAAAAGATGAAAGCAGACACTGATAACTAACTAGGTCAGATGGGTCTTTAGATTTGTGCCATTTCCTCTCTGCAGCCCTGAGTTTGGTCCAGTGTTCACAAAGAACATCAGATAATCAGGGATTAGAGGGAGTAGCATGTGCAGGCCTGGATGACAGAGAACAGATACTATCAAGAGATGAAGTTAAGGTGGAACATAAAGTGTTGCTGTATTCACATCCAGAGTTGAGAATTGTGTGGGTGAGGGAAGGGAGGATGACACAACAGAGGAAAGATGAGAAGGAGAAGAGAGTACAGGTTTTGTCTGAAGGTAACTGGTAAAATGGTTGGTGGTGCACAAGTGGGGAGTTGTAGATTAAAAGTAATGAAGAAATGATTGGAAATGTGCAGAGGTTTTACAAAATGTTGTCAGTGACGCATTTGCATGTATAAATTAGGCCAAGTTGGTTGCCAGATTTGTGGGTACTTTCGGTGATGAGCCGATTGAGACCAAATGAGGCTAGGAGAGAGAGGAATTCTGAAGCATAAGGCTTCTCTAGATCAGGGGTTCCCAAACTTTTCAGCCCACGACCCCCAAAATAACGATGCCAGTGACTCGCGACCCCCACTATCCTCGGAGGTGGTTAACGAGTTGTGCACAAAGGCGAACACGCACTAACGCATGTTTCACACATACTCTGTTTGCAGTGCGCATTTTTTTCTGTGCCCATATTAACGGATTTCACACTGCACGCGGATGCGGTCCGGCAGTGCGTTCCAGGAGCGGTGCGTCTGCAGCAGTGCAGCGATCATTTACGCGCCGAGTCTATTTTTGCTGTGCTGCACAGCGCTGAATTAAAACGACAGCGCACTGTTCGCATTAAAATAAACATGTATTGACGCGAAAAAACTAGTAATTTCATCATAGATTCATATAGTTCAAAGTCTCTGTTACACAGTTTAAACACGGCTGCCTCGGGTAAAGCAAGGAAAATAACACCTTACCAGGCATTTAGGTGAACAAGGAGACATAAACAATAGCACTCGCCTCTGAAGGTGGAAAAACAGTTCTTTATGACCTGAGGGATTTATTGTAAAAAGATTTAAAAGGAAGAAAAGACGAGAGTCGCCTGTTTTGTCTAGCTATTTTAAGTTTTTTTTTTTTTAAACGTTTTTGATTTTAACATAAAGCTTACGTTTAAATGTTTGCCACTTGCGTGAGCAATATATAAATCTAAAGTATTACTTCAGATAAATATAAAGTAATGAAATGAATAAAACGTTTAAATATAGTGCGTTTAAACGTGACATTTATGAAATATAGTGTAGGCCTATACAAAGAGAATCGCTGTGCTGACAAGCCATATTCAGTAACAACTTTTGGATTTGAAATAAAAATAAGTAAATGTTGTGTTGTGATACACAGCCATGGATCAGTTGCGCACTGCAAACGCGGCATATGTGAAGCGCGTGCTTCTCCGCTCTCCTCCGCTGCCTCCCTGCGTTTTCTTTTTTGATCGATATTAACCAACGTTTCATTTTGACAAAAATAATATCCAAAGCTTAAAGCCTAAAGAATTACGTGCACATGTCTTAATGTTTAACATGTTGCAGTAAACTGACCTGCTGCAGCTGATGCTGTTGCTACTATGTCATTAATCTGTCGTAATCACCTCAGGAGTCACGGCCAAGCGAAAGGAAAATCGAAAGGTTGATGGCTTTTTTTTATTTGCATGGTTTTTGTTTTTAATTTAACTACTATTTTTAGTATTTTGTGACAATTATTGATAGAATATACTATTTCTAATCGTTTAATTATTTTTTATTTTATTATTTTTTTTTTTTTGATTTCTGGAAATCATCTCGCGACCCCTTCCTCACTGTCTCGGGGGGTCGCGACCCCGACTTTGGGAACCACTGCTCTAGATGAATGTTGAAATCGCAACTAAACTACAAGTGGACTTCCATTCTCTGGGAATGAGGATAGCAGCATGTCCAGTTCCTCTACAAATGTACCCAGTTGGCCTGGGGGGCGATAAATTACTATGATATGAATTTTGATAGAGTTGTAATTGTAATAGCATGAAACTCAAATGAAATGTTGTTGCATAGAGAAGAGTGAGTTGAGTATTCAGTTGTTAGGAATGAGAAAACCTGTGCCCCCACCCTTCCCAGACTGGCGAGGGGTATGAGAGAAAGTGAAATTGTTAGAGCAGTGGGGGTTGCTGAGTCCTCTAGATCAGGGGTGCCCAATAGGTCGATCGTGATCTACCAGTTGATCGCAAAGTCAATGCTGGTAGATCGCACACAATTATAATAAATGCTTCTGATAAATTTTTTATTTAAAAAAATGTAATGATGCCCTTTCTTATCCTTTTAGTTTCTGTCTGACTTGCATTTGACTAATAAATTTCTACCAGGCAAGATTTTTGTTTATTTAGTTGCCATGACAACTAGCCGGATTACAGAGCACAAAGTCGGCTTGCTCCAAATAGGCACGAAACAAACAGCCGTCTCTGAAGTGAGCGTGCACATATTGAGCAGACGATTTTCATGAACACATCCACGATCTCTTTCATGTTCTGCATTTTCGCACATAGAGCTTGTTAGTGTATAATACAGTGATACTTAAGGAAGTTGGGAAAAGCATCCTCCTCCTTGTACTTAATAATGAATCCGTTTGAACGGCCATCCATCGCATGTGCTCCGTCAGTGTTGATTGACACCAGTTTAGACGCTGGCAGCTGGGTTTTGTCGATAAAGATTATATAAAAACTGTCTAATTCTTTTCAGTGCAAGTCATCAGAATAAGGTAAATGCTCTGGCTAATGTAATCTGTTGTGGTGTAAGTATTTTGAGTATAGTGTTAAAATTGAAAATTGTTAAAATTGAATGTCAGCAATGAACATTTATTTTTATTTTCCTGAATTCCAAGATGCATGCAGTAGTTGCAACAAGCATTTGAAATTAAGCTGTTTTTTAGTTTTCTTTTGTTTTTTTTTGGTTGGTAGATCTCATTTAGTTGATCATTTTAAAAGTAGCTCATCAGGCAAAAAAAGTGTGGGCACCCCTGCTCTAGATGAATCCAGGCAGGGACGTGCACAGGGGGGTTGCTCAGGTTGCCCGGGCAACTGCCCATATGCCCTTCTCGACTCACGTTGCCCTTCCGAGGTGGAAAAAAATAAAATAAATAAATCGTACAATGGATGCAGAATTTCACGTAGGCCTAGATAAAAAAATAAATAAATAAAAAATAAAAATCGCAAAGCCTCATTCACTTCCATATTCGGGCACCCGTCCGAAAGTGAAAGTCAGTAGGGGAAGGGCAAACTCTGTTTACGTGGCTGCAGCGCTGCACGTAACCGGCACCTGAGCTGAGCCTGGGTGCTTCTCAATATCCCTCCTCGTCTCCTCGCTCCTCCGTCCTCCATCCTATGACCCGGAAAACAATCGAGCTCAGCCATCTTGAAGGACATCTCAATTCTCTAATTGCACCGCGAGGAGGCGAGGAACGAGGAGTGAGGAAGCTTCCTGAGGAGTCATGAGCGAGGATACACAGGTGCATCCTTTGCGGAAGTCTTTCTCATTGAGAAACGTGACGCACGCATAAATTCTCCTCCCCCTTCTTATCTGTCACAATAATTTAAATGTAGCCTATGCTTTACTTTTACAGATTAAATAAACTTTATATCTCATATATTTCAACTAGGCATCTTACTTTATTAATATTTATTATATATTTTTTTAAATAACCAAACTTTAACAACATGTGGGTAGATCCCTCGAGCAGCTGATGACGCTTTGAAGTGACGCTAAAGGGAGCGAGGATTTATCATTTCACTTGATTCACTTCCTCTGTCCTCTCGTCTTTTCCTTGCGTCCTTCCCTCGCATCCTGGAGGGGTGGAGCTAAGACGCGAGGAAAGGAAGCAAGGAAAGGAAACGAGGATGCACAAATAAGAATTGAGAAGCACCCCCTGTATGAGCGGCACTAGAAGGAGATTGTAGCGGTTGTCGGGTGAGACGACTTAACGTTGTCGGAAAGGTGAGTAAGGTTATAATCGTTAATGAAAACGAACGAAAAAACGAAAACTAGGTGGGAAAAAACATCGTCGTGAACTGAAATAAAAATAAAAACGAGGCATTACAAAAAAACGATAACTAACCAAAACTGTAATGTGTGTTTGGCAAAACTAACTAAAATAAAATAAAATTATAGATTAAATGTCCTTAGTTTTCATCTTTGTCAATGTCTTTCATAGAGCAAACGTTCATCTGCATTTCATTTCCCTGCGTCTCTCACTCACGCGTCTCTCTCACATACTTTAACACTTTTTAACAAGAAGTGTTAAAGGGAACTGATACACATGTATGTTTTATATTATACCCTGAATCATAGATCGAAACTAACTGAGATGTATGTTTTTATTTTAACTACAAGTGTCAAAGAGAACTAACATGAAGGTCTTAAGTTCATGTGATTAGAATGTGTTAAAATTCGCAGAATGTGACATAGCCTGCAAAAAGTGTTGGCAGACAGGCTGCAGTTGAACTTTGTATCTTATACTTTGCAAACAACATGAGACTGTGAGGTATTAGGGACTGCATTCATGTTTACAAATAAGGAAATGTTTATGTTAGGAAAAGGATGTGATCTTTGAAGACTATATATTTTGGAAATGGTAGCTACAACAGAAGGGTGCCATACCTCGGGTGAAGACTCTCTCGCTTTTATGTTTTGTATTTTTATTCTGTATCTTGTTATTAAGCCGAAAACATTGTATTAGATGATTCGTAAACCTCTCTAAATAACTCTCAGAGTGAAATTACTTATACTTATTTACTCTATTTACTATTATTACTTCCATCGAGCTTCAAGAGCATCGGATCCTGACTGAGCTGGTGTGGACTCCACCTTGAAATCTCTAATCATCATACAATGCTCTCAATCCAAGGTAAGACCAAATCTTTTGATGCAGTAAAGGATTGTAGAGATGTGTATTTAGTTAATTGGAGATTGAGGGGGATAACAAATACAACAGGTCCAAAACAGAAAAATGCCATTTTTTTAAAAAAAAACTGAGTTTCCGCCAAAAGTCAGTATTGAGAAGTCATTTATTAATTTTGCGCAAAATGCGATATTGTCGTGTTATTCGTCATGTTTTCTCCCTTTCTTTCCCAAAGCGACAAACGGCAGTCTCCTTTCTCTGCAGAACCATAGACAGTAAAAGAAATGGACACAGTGACCCCATTGGAACTGAATTGAGACAAGTGAAGCCCATTTTTAGCGATTTTTAGCACTTTCGTTTCTGACGCGCAGACTCAAACTAAGCTTGATGACGTCAGCAACCTGTCTGACAGATGTAAATCTTCTAGTAGCTGTGCGTGCCAACTGCATCGTTAATCTTGCAGAGACGGCGACTTGACGGGGAGTTCTTTGGCGTGAGTGAGAAGGAGTAAGTATCTGATTAATATTTGTATAGAATTTTAAAATGTAACGCCAGTACGCCATATTAAGTTAATGCATACTATTGCCTGCAAGCTTCTCCTCCTGTCTGTACGGTAATTTCTCTACTGTGCGACAGAGAGTCGAGTGGTTATGACGCAATCGTTAACTTATTTTTACAAAAACTGTTTCTACGGGGCCATAATGTAACATAGAAGGTAATGGAGCCCTTTATACATTGTCGTGTATCTTTAGAAATAAATAATGGACAAATGGAGTCTTTAAAGGCCTCAGATGTAAAGTTATTCGCTGTCAAAGTGACGCCAAAATGAATGGGAGTCAATGGTATGCTAACGCAAGTGAAGTTCTGCTACAAGATGGCGGCACGCGGCCGACTTCAACTTCCGGTCAACTTCCTTGGGCACTGTGCAGAACGCGAGATCTGCTCAACCAATCACAGCGCTCTATTCCACGCACTGTAAACAGTAATGGCAGCGCTCTGAATACAGCCGGCTTCCTAGTTTTCCTAACTTTGTGATCAACAAAAACAGAAAAAATTATAATTTTGACGGCATTGATGAACCTGTGGTGGTTTCAGCGGAGGGTAAGAAACGCAAGTCATCGAAATGTAATCATTTACGTGAGGAGATTAAGAAGATGAGGCACTCGAGTCGGAGGAACAATGCCGGCTGTTGCTTGTTCCACGACAGCATCAAACTTCTGTCACGGTCCCCAAAACTGAATCATGGACAGTTTTTACAAGCCGTTTAATACCAATATATTCTGCAGATGTGTTTATTTTAACCGTGTAGTGGCTCCAGATACTCTTTAATGGTTAATGACAAACGGAGACATAATTCAAACATTAACAAGCTGACCCGTTGAATTCATTTTGGGAGCAACGGCTGAATATTTTTAGTAAAATGACTGTATATAAGATTAGTATTGACAAAGTTCAGAGGCTGTCATATATGTGAATCAACTTACTTTACTCTGTATTTTCAATATGACAAACAAATTTTATATTGATGGATTAATTGCATTTTGAAAAAAAAAATAATATGTTTTTATAACAAACCTTTTAAAATCAAAATGTAGATTTGAATTTTTAATGTTTTTATAACCAAAACATGCTATGTGAAAAGTTTGAAACAGAAAATAGTGGTTTTCATCTTGCCATTTTCTTGGTAAAGAAAACACCTTTTACTCAAATTAATCAAAATGGAATTATTGCGTTTTGGAACCAAACTCTTCATTGTTAGCAAAGGCTGAAATTAAGTCAGCTTGTTAACTGCTGACTGACAATTCCATAGACCCACAGAAACTAGAGATGTGTATTTAGAGCAGGAGTAGGACACAGGTTAGCAGTATTGCATTGCCTTCTATGTGTGATTGCTGAGAGACAACATGAATGTATAGAAAGCACATGCTAAGTTAGCAAAGCAAAAGCCTACTGCCCATGTGTTGCTCAAACCGAAACTAATGCAGGAACAGCACAGCACTTAAGTGTGAAGACGAGTAATAACAATAACAAACGCAGCAGTTATTCTAAATGGCAACGAATAAAATTAAAATACAAATTATAGTGAAAGTAGAAAATACAAATAAGCAGATAATCAAAATTAACCTTTTCTAGCAGCTAATAATACCTAAGCAATGGAGCAGAAACGGGTATTAAGCAAAACACTTACGCACTCTCGCTGTCTCCAGTGACCTCTTGCTTCTTCTAGTTTTGGATGTGGGAAGGCGCGCTTTTACTGCATGATAAATACAAGTAGCAGGCTTGTATTTATACAAGCAGCAGGCTTGTATAAATACTCTTGAGCTGAGGTGCTACAGCAATCTGTCACGACCATGGTCACGACACATTAAAGAGCCACAAAAACTACACAGTTTGAAAGCTGGGACAAAGCAACAGTAACTAAGGGGGGCGGGTCTTTGCGAAGGGTCAATTAGGACCCGAAAGAGATAAATATTAAGTCTGCTTAGGTGACATTAGGATAGGGCTGGGCGAACTCGGCCCTGGAGGGCTGCTGTCCCTGCAAAGTTTTGCTCCAACCCTAATCAAACACACCTGAGCCAGCTAATCAAGGTCTTCAGGATTACACGCAGGTGAGTTTTATCAGGGTTACAGCTAAACTCTGCAGGGACAGCAGCCCTCTAGCACCGAGTTTGCCCAGGCCTGCATTAGGACATCAAAGAAATGGATTTCTCCCTCTGCTGAACCTCCCAGGGAGGTTCAGTCACAGATTGCTCTCTGTGGCAACAATCCAACCATTAACTAGGCGTCTGGAAACACTCCCTCACCTTGGTCAAGGTTCTTCAGTAAATCGGCTTGGTAGGCTCCACCAGGCTGGCCCGCAGCTGCGTACACCTTGCCCACCAGCCATGATGTAGCCAGATGTGGCTTTGAGGGGATGACCAGAAGGTTCAGAGACGATTCCACACCAAAGAAGTGATAGCTCGCAAGTCTCTTAAACCTGAGGCATCCTTGCATACAGTATCCGTGCCTACCTAGTCCCCTTACTTTCAAGTAATTTGCCACAGAATTGCTCATCCAGCCTGCCTAGAGCAATTTCCTGCATCTCCTTTGACCAGTCAAAGTCTGGATGTGGCACAGATCATAATTTTGAATAATAACTCCTCATACGTGGGGGTGAGGGAGGAGGTGACCTCACTTGGAACTTTCACTTCAACTCCAGTCACATCTGACTCCTCAGAGCTAGACTGGGCTTCCAGATAGAAATGGAGCTAGTTGGGTGAAGCTTGAGAAAAGGACACACCCATCTCAAACATCTCTGCCAGCTCAAACTGCGATCCCCATGATTTAACTTTCTGCACTGACAGGACCTGAACTGCAGGGTGCAGACACCTGGCTCTCATCCCCCTTAACTCCCTTGTGTCGAAGATATCGCCGGCAATACCACCTTGGTTTTTTTCTTACCAGTGTGAAAGAGACTCAAAATACTCTGTCAATGTTGCACATACAATTAAGAGTTATACACCATTTTAATCTGTGAAATATCTTCTTTTATTTATGTACACTCAGAGTAACAACAAAATTATGTGCTTTTTGTAAAATAAAGAAAACTAACATGATGCATGATCTGTCGTCTCCCCTCTGAACGAAGTCCAATCTGATAGTTCTCAGAAAATGAACTGTATCTTAGTGAATACTAATCACAAAAAAATAGACTTATGACTAAAGAAACGTAGAAATGTCAGGTTTTAAATCGTATTAAGTCAAATTGAAAATAAAAATTCTCTCTTAATGTAATCTGTATGAAAAAAGAGCTCATTATCCGCTAATGCGGCCACACCCACGGAGCGAGCGCTATTCAGACACAAATTCTGAGGCAATACATGTATACATTGTCTTAAAAAGTGTCTATCTGAATGTTATAGCCATGGTTAGCGATCTCTGGAAGCCTCTATTAGTTCCTCTAATGTCACATGGTATGCCTGTTCTTCATTAGAGTAATTTGTGGAATAAAGGTAAACAGAGTTCCCTCCGGCTGCAAATATGAATTGAAAACACAGTATCCAGCGCTCATAGTGATGACTATAAATTATTCTCCGTATAGAAAATTGAGATAAACATATGAATCCATCAATATTTCTCCAAATGCATGCTTTTAAGCTATTAAGAAATTATGGTCAATATAAGATTTTAAGAGTCAAATGAGCTTGAGTCTTAGATCTTTTTAATGATGTATAAGTTTGTCAACCGCACATTAACATTTAGGCTATATAATATAACAATATAGTAGCATATGAAATGCCCTAGAGGTAGGAATGTTCAGATGCTTTGCCTCACAGAAATACATATATTTTAAGTATATTAAAATCGAATCCATCTTTGGTTAGAGACTTGAGACTTCTTTAAAAAAACATTATAATGGCAATGTTCATCTTTTGACTGTACTGTAATTTAACTAGTTTTAAACAGTCATACCTGACTGAAAGCGGTCATATGCAGGTCATTATGCGGATCTTTTGTTTTCTCAGGTTGTGAATCACAGATTATTCATGAGCATTCACGCCTCCACGGCATACGGTGTTCTTGACAAAAAGTGTCTTACAAAATCTAAATCAATATGTTGTTTTATATGAATGAGTAGGCAGGATGATTTTACATATTTTTTAAGCAAAAACTCTAGTCTATAACCTCCAATAACCAGAAGTCTTGTGAAACACATATATAACATTAGTTTGTGGCCTTATTGACTTAAGTTTTGTGTTTTTCAATAACCATGCATAAACATTATTCCTTCAAAAAACAAAAATGTACATACCATGTTCCTCGCATATTATGGTAGCATAGTTTGTGCTAAACACATGTAATGACACTTTTTCCATAATATGTTTATGAACAACTGAAAAAAGAACAAATGTCAGGGCATGTCAAAACTTCTCCAGGGCCCCAAAAATCCTCAGACCCAGAGGGTTAAAAAGAGGAAGACAGGACAGAATGTGCCCGCTTCTAAACAGATGACACACAATTCATGTGTCATCCCATATAAAAGTGGGGACATGGCGTGAAACTTCTGAACCTGCCTGCCATCTTTTCTTTCTCTTTTTCATTTTTTCTATACACAAAGGTTGACACGCACAGACAAACAAAGCGGTTTCCTGTAGACAAAGGAACTGATGAGGTTTTATAACATGCCGGCGCCTGTGACTTCATGTGACTGCCGTAGCCAAGGAAAAAAATTACAGCCATATCCTGGCTGAGAGGTGTGGAGACAGAAAATTTTATGGGACAGTTTGCAGTACTAACAGTGGAGAAGGTAGATTGAATGGATGCTTAGAAGATGTGAATAAACATCAGTTAGCATTTAGAGTTCCCTCTAAATAAAATCACATGGCCTGGTCTTA
>JAOTNS010004053.1:0-120123 GCA_028476615.1 Culter alburnus | reverse complement strand
CACACACCACGTCAAAGAGTCTCGCTCAACCTCCTCTAAAGTCTTGTAAAAAATCATCCCAATCCCTTCTTGTCTTGTGTACTTCTTCTTCACGATGTTTTTGTTTGTTTCATTTATTATTTTTTCTTTTAAATTGTAAAATAGGTGCTATAATAGGAGTCAGATATTTCAGATCTAAACAACTACATTCTCGCCTAAAAAAAACTCTTAACTACAGTTTGTGGTACAACAAGCATAGTATGTGTAGCCATGACAGCCGCTTCAAGATGGTGAGAAATGTATGTGTGTGTGTGTGTGGTGTGTGTGTGTGAGAGTGTGTGCGTGTGCGTGTGTGTGTGTGTGTAACATACAGATTTATTTTTCTTACTGGCTGGATGTTTTGTGCCAAAGATTTAATTAGATTGTTTTAAAATATATGAATACATTTCTCTCTGGTTTTGTTTGGCAGCTGTAGTACCTTTCAATGGGTTTTAGAAGAACATTAGAACATTAAAATAATAATAATAAAAAAAAAAGTTGCAGAAGTTTAAATCACAAAATTAAAATAAACAAATTTTAATTGGTAAGATGAATCTGAGCTGAATAATTGGCCTACAGTAGGCTATATTCAACTACATTTGATTTACCCCTTTATAATAGTCCCTTTACAGTTAATATCCAGCAACAAATATTTTAGCAAAATAATCAGAATTATTGTGCTTCTATTCTATTGCGTTCCATCTGTTTGGTGCACATGCGAAATTTAAATATTTGAATGACTCTCTAACATTTACAGATGGAGAATAAACCTGTGAAATGTAAGTTATGCACTGAGGAAAACACCATGTTTCAAACGCATTAAAATAGCACAAAATATATGCTGTTTCCTATGGTGGATAGATATGATCCATAATCGACCTCTAGGGCTGTTTAAGAAAAGTGTGCACGTGTAATTATCTTGACTAGGTTAAACTGGATCAAATTAGTGGGATTGCATGAAATTCAATTACCTTTAATGAAACTGCTTTAGCCCCAACTCATTTGTTAAGTTCATTCAAGTCAGGTGTTTGTGTTTAATCCCCACTTTCTTAGGGGCTGTTTACACGACACTGTTTTCAACTAAAAATGGAAAACTTTTTATGCATTTTTGCCATTAATTTACATGACAACAGTGTTTTGCAAATTTTTGCATTTTTAATGAAAAGAATATCAAAGTGCAGTAAACTGTAAAAATAAGATGCACATAAGGCATGCACATTTGGCAAAAAAAGTAACCAATAGTTTTTAAACCAGAATTGTGCTAGGGCCCATTAGGTGTCATTTACAATATACTGTAAGAATGTGTTTATGTACCTTTGCATATCTAGAAGATAAAGCCAGAAATGGCAGAATCAGTGCTAAGGGAAACACTGCCACTAGAATGAAGAGATCTGTGGAGAAACATACAGGGCTGTTGACATGTTCATGGGAAAAATACATTATTGTAATCATCATTGTTGAATAATGAAAAGCAAACCAAGCCTTTGACTTACATTGAGATGTGTCATGTGGTTGTTGAGGTGGTTCAAGTTCTTGTGTTTGGTGTGAAGGTTGAAGTGTTGATAAACTGATGAATGTATGGATGTGTGGATTCTCTGTCCCGAGATTAACTGTATGGATGTGTGGTTTCTCTATTAACTCTGTCCTGAGAGTAACTGTCAGTGATAACATAACGATGTAAACAGCATGTCATCCTATGAGTTTACCTCATTCCTCTATATATTTAGATTCTTCATAAAATCAGTAGTAATGATGATCAAAGTAACATCAACAGAACAAAACTACCTTCAACATGAAGTCTGTAGGTGACAGAAGTTTGAGACGAGACAGAACAATAATAGTCTGCTTTGTCCTCTGCGGTCAGTGCTGATATGTGTAGAGAGAGATTTCCTGGAGATGTTTGATTCAACAGTTTGACTCTGTTCTTGTGCTTCTCAATCGTTTCTTTTGGGTAAATTTCCTTATATCTTTTTTCTACAAAATACATCCATTGCATCTGTTCAGGTTTAGTCAGTAGTTCAGAGCATGAGCAGGGCAGAACCACAGACTCTCCTGCATATCCAGTCACCGGAATCGTTGCCTTTGTGTTCTGAACCAAATTACAGCCTAAAAAATATTAATACAAGAAAAAAGCCATGAATGAGCCACATTGTAGTAAGAACAAGTGAAACTCAAAGAATGTCAATGAATGTACAATTTAAAGTCTGTCACTGGTTCTCCAAATTTCTTAGTTTATTTTTTTTTTTCCCTTTTCAAATAAATTTTGTAAAAAAGAACAATTGAATGTCTATTCCTGAGCTGCCAATCATGTCTAACAAGAGCGATTGATATTTCTAGAAGAAGCATCACTTACCCTTCACTGTTAAATAAATGGTTATAGTAATATTATCGTGTTCAGTCTCACACATATAGTACCCTTGATCTTCCTGTCTGAGGTCAGAAATGAAAAGAGACAGATTTTGTGGAGTATTTTCATTAAACAGCACACGTCTGCCGCTGTACTTCTCATCCTCTAATACTTTAATCCATCCTCGTCCACTGCGATGAAACTGCCATGTGAATGTGATGGCTGTAGACTGAGGATGAGCGCAGGAGCAGGGCAGCACCACTGATCCACCTGTGTATCCTGTTATTACTATTGTCTGCCGCTCATTTGAAAGAATACAGCCTGAAAACAAGAGAGCTTGTCAAAAACATACAAATGGGCTTTACTGGAATATATAATAATCAGGAAAAAGCTGAGAAGAGCTTCAGGTTTGTGTTCATGAGCAGCACTTTATTGTGTTTATTAGATCTCACAGTAATTCTCTTCTTTGAACGAACTGGACGTTTAATATCAACTTAATCTCTGAAGGATTTTTGATCAGAAACTTGTAGTTTAATGCAATGTAAGTTATGTTAATGTAAATTAACGTGATTTTGAAAATGTTGTGAGGGCCTTCATTCAAACCTTAGAAACTTTTAATGAACATAGAAAGACAATGTTGCTCAAATCTCATCACATTCAGTTTTTTTTTTTTATTTATTTTTCTTTCATTTGTGTACACAAATACATTTTTTAGTTTCTGTGTGCATTATTTCACTGTTTAAGAAAAGAAGCAGCCCTCCTGATTTCATCCTTTAGGAATTCAAAGTTTGAGTATCTCTGCAATTGACAAATTAATAGATAAGATAGATAAGATAATTATCTTAGGAAAACTACAAAACACAAATTTCTATAAAGATGGTTTATTATACTTTATTTTTTAAAATTGTTTTTAGATATGTTTTAAACTGATATTTTAAATAACTACAACTACATCACTGATCTCACACCAGTTCCTCATGAATTAAAAAAATAAAATAAACGTCTCAACTTACCAGTACTAAATTGAATCATAAAGAAGAAAAGATATAAATGGTCCCTCATGACTGGTTTTCACTCACTAATGGCACGACTATGTTTTGTGTGGGCTCTGTCTTTTTTTCTTTTCTTTTTTTAGTTCATGTTAGCTCTTACTTTTCAGAAACTCCAACTTCCTGTTTCATGATACATCTCTGTAATTTTCCTCCCATATTTAAGCAATATTTAAGCAAATAATCAAACAGGACTATATTGGTGGTGTGGGGTCAAATATTCTTTAAATAAAAATTATCAAACGAGTCATAAATCAAAAACATTTTAGACCGCTTTATGTTTATATACTGCATGGCTTATTTATGTATAGTTATAGGTCTTTGTTGGCCTCATGTTTGAAGTAATTGAGTGAGTCTGAAGGCAGGAAAGAGTAAAAATAAAATAAGCCACAAACTTTCAGAAGAAACAAGAATCTCACATCTTTATATATTCTTACATTTGTGAGGTCATTTTGCACATGAAACCACAGACACCTTCACACACACAAATACACACAGTTGCTTCCTTAAAACACATCTATTTAGAGATGAGATATGACATAGACCTCATGTTAATTATAATAGATTCATCCTTACATCAACTATAATAAAATATAGTTAGTCTCAAGAATATTTCCATTAATCAAGAAATACATAGATCTGCATCAATAATCAGATTCTTTGTGGTGAAATACCCTGTCAAGTTCACTTGGCAGTCCACTTACGGTCGAATGGAATGCACCTATACAAAATGTGCAGTGTCCTTAGGCCAGGTGAAGAAAATAGACCTAATGTCACAGAAACGGCAGGCTCCAACATCAGCCAATCACAGCGCACTCCCTCTCCTGAGTACTGATCACTCACACCTGCACGCAATCACCTCAGCAATCAGCACGCACATAAAAGACACTCACACACACTCACTCACTCACTGTTTGGTCTCGTTTGCACAAATTCCTCGACTCTGAATAGCTCCAGAGTCGGGGTCGACTCCAGCACAGGAATTGACTCTCGGTGTCGACTCTGTTGCTGTGTCCGGAATCACTCACTTGTTTACTGATTCTCGAATCCATAGCCTACATAATGCATGGCAGTGAAGTGCATAATGTCTATGGTTAAATGCACTAAGCAAGGAGTGAACGAAATGAAGCGAGGAATTTGGACACTGATGAATCGTGTCAGAGAGCTGTCACAGAAACTTTGTCACATACATATAGCTTACTTTAGAAATAGATAACAGTCATAGTGAGTTTGTAATTATACATACCTCCGTGTCAGCTTTAGTAGGCTTATTGATGGTAGCTTATATTATTGCAATAAATAGATTTGATTTTCCATAGTTAACCGTGTTCATTAAACTAACCATACATAAATTTAATAAAAAAACTCACACCAATAATAAACATTAATAAGTGTACATTGTATGCATTATTTATGTATTGTATTCATTTTAGTATCTTTAACTCTCGTGTCCAAGCACTTTTCAGACAATTAATCATGTGCGTTTAGTGCCATCCCCCGACCATTATAATGAGATGAATTAATTAAAGAATCCCTGCTTTCTCGTTTATTTAATTCTGACATAATATTCGACCACACATGTTTTTCGTGACTTTTCTCTCGGTAAAATTAGGTATCGGCAATTATAGGAACATTGATAGGCTACTCATCAAGTCATCTCACTGTCAATCACTCATCTTGTCAATCACTGCCATGATTGGCCAAGAGGGCCAATCCGCGTAATGGCAGTGATTGACAAGCCAGAGGGCCAATCGTTTATGCAATGATCACATAAATGATTGGCTGATGTTTTTAAGGCCCTACCTTGTGCACAGATGATGTATATTAATATTATTCCTTTCAGTGCACCTAATAAATAGTCTTTTATCAGTTAGTAAAGACAGTTTCAAGTAATATTGCAAAAAATGTATAAAACAAATCATCCTCTATAGCACCTTTAATAAATTGTGGCATTAGTTGTTTATAACCCAGTATTCTCATAATTCTTTTCTCTTTTATGAGTTTAAGAAAGAACTCTCTCGTCTTCCATCACAAACATACTGCACCATCTTTAAAGAAGGATCATGTGATTTTTACTTACACCAAGTGATCTGTAAATGCTAAAAAAAACCTTTCCAGTTTTGCAAAATATTCATTTTTCATATTGAAGAAAAGGATAAGCAACGATAAGGGTCCACTGGAGGGGAGTGTAGTGAGAACTAGGGGTGCAACGGTTCTCGGTTAAAAAAAAAAAAAAAAAAACGATCCGTACCGTTCTCCACTTACAGTTCGAATGACGATGCATCTAATATGGTTTCTTGAAAATAGCAATGTGGAAGACAGACAGAGTTCAGATAATGTATGTTTTATTATGGATGTCGATGGATGCGCATTCTGGCTTCCCAAAATGTTACAACAACGATCATCAAAAAGCGCGGACAAAACAGTCACTCTTTGTAAACTTGGTTCACTGCGAGTGTCGTATGCTCTAATGTCTAGTCGTTTACGCGGTCATCACCCGGATATTGATAGAGCGCAAGCGCAGGTGAGACCTAAATAGCGCACGTTGCTATCTGTTTCGTATGGCAAGCCAACGTACTCACAAACGCCTGGTCGGACGTCTGATTGATTGTACACTGACTGGTCAAAAGTCCTCGACGTGTGATTTGCGCTAAGAACGCGCGTTCTTTTTATGTACCAAAACGTGCATTCTCGATGTGTGATTTGCTATTAAAACGTGCGTGTAACACAGTTCGTATATACGGGAAGAAGGAGGCGGGAACCGGCGAACATTCAACAAAACTTTAATACCAAAATAAACAAAGAATAAAACGAAAGTAATGCCGGCAGACCCTCGCGGACGTCTGCCAGCCACACAAACATAATAAAACATAAAATAAAGTCCAGGCCTGGACCGCTCCTCCTTTTATGCCTCCGGAGCTCCTCCATGAGAGACTCGAGGCCGGCGCGCCTCACAGGTGATGCTCATTATCACTCGCGTCACCGGCCTCGCGCCGTTCCCTCACGGCTCTCACCCGCCCTGCTCGTCACAGTGCGTTTTTGACGTGCGCTTTGGAGTGACCAAAAACGCGCGTTTTTGACCTGAGTTTATCATAACAAAAATTGGCGTTGAATACATGCGTTTTGAGTCAGACAAAATGCTCGTTATGAATGTGTGAACAGGTAAACCAAACAGGCAGTGCAAACATGTGTTTGAAGTGTCCATCAGAACGCGCTCTTTCCTTAGTGTTCTCAAAATTGCATGTCGAAAGCGTGTGCTCACTCTTTAGGGCTTTGAGTCTGTTATGTTTTTTGTCCGCTATAGGTTTAGGACAGCATTATCATTACACTCAACCAAAACAACATGGAATTATCGAGGATAAATTTGGCAGATAATTATAATTCGAGAATGCGCTTCTGCATGAGCATCTTGAATGGCAGCCTGTGAAGGTACCGGTTCAAGACGCGCAGATCCAGGATTGGCCGTAGCCCACCACCCTTTTAGGGTACAATGAAGTAGGTGCTATAAAACCCCGTCTTCATATCGGCTGGAGGGACCGGCTCGATTGCATCCTTCACCAGGAGGACGGCAATCTCTGCCCGAAGAACAGGTGCATTGTCCAGTGACACCTGAGTGTAGTGGACACTCCTGAAAACCGGGGGACGCCGGGTGAACTGAATCGCATAGCCCAGTCTGATAGTACGAATGAGCCAGCGGGACGGGCTGGAAAGGCAGCACAGACATACCGGGGGTGGGGCAGCAAGGCAGAGTACGGGGACCTGACTCGGACGGCATGGAAGCGGCCCGGAGTGTGGTCAGACTCTGCGAGGTAGCAGTGCGTATGGGAGACGGCACATGGGGCGCGGCCTGCACCATCACACTGGCACCTGCTGGCGATGTGAGAGGGGGCTGCGCATGGCAAGGCAGGGCCTCGCACACTGACAGCCGCAAGCAGAGTATGGGGACCCGACTCGGACGGCATGGTTGCGGCCCCGAATGTGGTCAGACTCTGCGAGGTAGCAGTGTGAATGGGAGGCGGCACATGGGGTGCGGCCTGAACCATCACACTGAAACCTGGTGAGAGGGGGCTGAGAGTGGCGAGGCGGGGCCTTGCACACTGCCAGCCACACCCTCTTGGGACCTGGAGGATCATATAACAGTTCTACTTCGTGGGTACCGCTGGACTCCGGAGAGTCAGCGGCGGAACAGACCAAAATTCTCCACCCGGCCCTCCTCCGGGGAGGGAGCGATGCGAGCATCACCTCCCAAAGAACTGTTTACCTGAGCTCCAGGTCGCCATTGCTCCAGGACCGCTTCTCGCTTGCCAACTGGGTTGGCTGAGCGGCCTGGGATTTAGGCCAGCTTGAGAGATGAGAGCATCGAGAAAGCGTACTTTGACGACGACACACCTCTGCAAGACTGGCCAGGGGTGTTTCTGGACCACCACGGTGGACATTGTCTGGCCAGGGGCCTGCGCTATGACTTGCATCATGCGTAGCTCAACCCCGACTCAGAACTACCCATATGCAATGAGTGCTTTGGCCTTCCATGGACTTGCCGGGGGCCAAGACCCATGCGGGGCAAAGGTGGTGTGCCCGTAGCACTGCCACCCCACCCACAGAGGGTAGTGAGAGAGAAAAAACTTAATGCAGATTATGGCCCTTTTGGCGTTCCATATTTGACACCAAAAAAGGCTTCCAAACTGCCAAGTTTTTAATGCACATCCGGGCTAAAGACAGGGGGCGGGGCAAGGCGAGCACACGTTGCACGACGCCCCCAGGGGCACGGGAAGCACGGTTGTTAAGTCTGAATCTGATTCAGCCTGAGCACATCACAACCGTGGAACGCTCAGCCTCGTCTTCATGTCCAGAGCCCAACAACCCTCTCTCCAATGTAGCAGTCGACATCTGATCCTCTGCTAGAGCGCTGACTAGATGCTAGGTCCCCGATGAGAAGGACCAGCAATCCACCCAGAAGCTACCAGCCATGTTGGACAGTGAACGTGGCCGTCCAACTGGACGACACACGGCGCACTGGGCGCCGACGTGGCCATGTTGTACTAAACATGAACCACCCACGAACATAGTCACAACATGTTTGCGATGCACTAGAGGAGTGGGGGACCCATGGAGAATGGCTCGGCGGGTATTGCCCACTGTGATCCTCTGGTCACCCAGGCTTATTCGCCAAAGTAGTATTTTTCTGATTCAGAAAAATAAACTAGATCGGGGAATAAGTGAGGGGACTCCACCTCAATTAAGGCACTCGAGTCTCGACCGTGCATCTAGAGCGCCAGACAACGCGCTGGTTGCCATGGCAACGCGCGCTGTCAGCCAGCAGCTCGACGACACATCGCACTGAGCGCTCAAGCCCTTACGAGAAAGGCGAGACGAACAGCGCGCCGACGTGGGCATACTCTCACAAGAGAGTATGAACCACCACAAAACACAGTCTCAGCACGCTAAGCAGACATGAGAGAAAGTGATTGGCCATCAGTGAGGATAGGAAACGACCGCCCAGAAACGCACAGACAGAATGACGTCTTGAAAAAGACGCAGTGTCTGTCTGTGAAGCTCTTTTAGAAGCTCTTGTTCTTTGTGCCGAAGCACACAGGGAACAGCCGCGATGTGACTGCAGGTACACTTTCACTCCCTGAGTCACATACACAGAGGAGCCGGCCCAAATCGCAAACCAAACGGGGCAAATAATGCTGTGAAAACAGCAGTTGAGAGCTGTATAACAGCTTGGAAAGCTCACTCTGGGAAGCTTGCAGCCTCGCTGTACGGTGCCCTAATGCCAGCACTGTAGAACGAAAGCTCTTCAAAGGCTTGAAGTCACTCTCAGTCTAATAGCAGGAACACACAGGTTGTCTCCGAAGCGAAAGACAGAGTGCGATTGCATCTTGCTTCCTATTTATATACACCTGTCGGAGGCGGTGCGCATTATGCAAATATCGCATGCCAATTCCATTGGCTTGTTTTAGTTCACTCGAAGCTGATAGGGCTCTCTAGCGATATCCCAATTTGTCGTCACTACTGACGTATGTCGAACGTGACCGACTGAAAGGGAACAAGTCTTACACCATAAATATAAAAAATTGCACTTGAAGACAAAATTGATACAAATCCAAGTATGTTTTAATCTGATATTAAAAGTTGTCGTTAGTTACTTTTTAGTAGTCAACTGATATAAATGCCACGACTATGTTTTATTTGTTCAAGTGTTGGAAGAAATTTATTTTGACGTGCTGCACATCATCCAAGTACTTTGTCTTTGTTTACAGAAGTTTATTAGAGAAAACTTTTAAACAAAGATAGTGTGAAAAGCTCTTTTAGTGAATCAGGTGCTTGGAATATTATATCCAGAAGATTTGAGGTCTCGAAGCTCCTCTCCTGTCCACGCCCTGCCCAGTTAAATGATGACGCAAGTCTGTTTGTGAAAAAATGGCTTAATATTCTGAATTAATTATTCAGCTCAAAACTAACAAAGAACCACAGACTATGAATATTCTCATGTTTCATACTCACCTGTTCATTTGCGATGTTATCATTACGCACTGGCCTGCAGCACTCATGGCACATACAGCTGTTACCATAAAGTCTCTCTCTGCGCTGGTCATCCTGGCCGCCTGCCTTTTCCCCTTGGTGCCAATGATGGTTTGTGGCTTTTTAGACGCTACGGCACCTGTTTCATCCATATTCCAGGCTTGTGAGATCAACCTGTCTTAGGTTCCACAGCTCTTCCTCATATGCATCAAAGAATGCATTAACCTTTCACCTGTTGAACCCCAACATGGCCTGTGGATTCCACAAAGACAAATTCTGGGGGGGGGCATAAAACCACACAGCCTGTCTTTGCCTGCCATTTTCTGCTCCCAGTTATTTATTTATTTATTTTTTTTCCCATTCCACTGCACACATCTCTTTTTATTTCAGCACAATAATTGCATTTCTGAGTGAACGGTCGCTTAAGACTAGCGATGTGTTATACGTTCATAAAGTGTTTGCTAACATTTTATTCAAAATCATGATTTCTTGATTTAAAAATAATAAAATCGAGGCAAAGCATCAAATTTTAATTTAATTGAAAAAGTTGCCCAGCCCTATAGTAAAGACATGATTAAAGTAATCCTGTGGTAGATAAAGACTCCTGGTCTAAATGACAGAATTTTCATGGCTTGGTGAACTAACCCTTTAAGTTGGAATGGCCATAAATTCCAACATGAAACATTGAATCATTCACTTAACTCAAGATATAACATTTAGGTGTCACCACCATCCTGCCTTTTACAGTGTAACATGATAGAGGGAAAACCTCACTGAGCTCTGATATCCACACTGCAAAGTTCGTATGATAGAATATGCTCAAGTTCAATTGGGGGTCTGAAAAATGAGTTATTGTCCAGATAATATTTCATAATTCTCTGATGTTGGACAGTCAGTGTGAGGGCCACATTTTTGAAGGTTTGAGATTTACAAATTACTTTTTTCTTTTTTTTAAATTTGTGTTTGCCCTCAAAACTCATTGTCCAAACATCAGACAGTGGGCCAAAGGCTTTTATCAGCTGGGGGTAATGCTCAATGAAATGATGCTTTGGTTTCAATCCAAAACCAGTGAATGTTAATTGCAGCAGTTCTGTGTTCCGTTATTTTGCAACTCAAGAAATCAATGGACTCTGGTTGTTTTATGGCATCAAAACATACAATTCAGCTATTTTTATGCAGCATCAAAATTTCCCATGAACTCTCTCGTTCTGTGACATCATCCCCAATTAAAATTCAAAGAAGTCTAATTAATGTCCAGTTTTTGTTGCCATTGCCACCAATTGTTCCTTTGGTCGCAAAAGCCGTTGGAGTTGGCTGAGGTCTGTTGGTTTTATCAGAAAATGTAAGCAAAGGTCTTTACTGCATGGTTCACTGATTCAAGAGAGATGCATTTCTTTTCAATCATCTCTGAAAGTCAGTGACAGAGTTCAGCTGGTGCAATGCCCTCTAGTAGGTCATATAAAACATCTGGTGGGTAGCCAGTGACAGCATGAAAATGTTGCATAGTGGACAGCTTCATCTCCATACAACTTACTCAAAAAAGGATCCTGCTTTACCTCCTCAACATGCCTGTCATTAGTGTCTTTAGTGCGAGGTTCAAAGTTGCTGGAGACTACCCTTTGTGTGCTGAAACTTGTTGTGAAGTTCTTGTTGCCATGCAAAAACAGCAGAATATATCCGCAGTAAAACCCTCAAGGAATCCTGCCATATGATGAGCACCAAGGTTATCAGCCGATTTATATAGGACAGTCCCTTTCACAGTTGCTCCCAACTGATCAATGAATAAACCAGCCTGTTGAATGACTTTTTCATAGTCATACTTCTTTACTATACCAGCATTACAGAGAAGACCAAGTTGGAAATATCGTAACACTGACCTGTTTTTCACAGGTATGTTTGCCAAAACCCAGTAAACTGCACACATTTTGTGTTTACCGCTGGAAAAGTGGTAACAGATTGGATACAATAGTAATCTTACAATGTTATCCAAAATCCAATAAAACAAGCAAATAAAGGTCGCAGGCAATAAAGTGACAATCATATCCTGGAAGGTAGATCAGACAGATATGGGGGCTCTATGTAATAATGACACCCAGTGGTCGAAATAGGTACTGCAGTCCAAATTCAAAATATTGTTTGCCCCACCCCTCCTTCAAAAACGCTGGTGTTGGGGATAGACAGTTTAGGACCCTTGAGACCAAATATGTTGAATAAAGACCCGGAGTCAAAGTTAAAAAAAAATTAATAAATTGAAGAAAAATTTAATAAAGAATAGTTTGCAGTTTCATCAGCAGAAGCCAGCTTCAAGTCTCACAAGGAGTTCGTAGGCCGCTCTGCGTACAATCACATTTTCTCAATAATTATACTCTAACAGAGTCAACTAACTACGTCATTACTTCAGGTTGAATGATTCTGATTGGCTAAGAAAAATAGACAAGATTAGAAATTTTCCACACGTGGGCAGATAGTAAGAAGCATATCTCCCTTTGTCACGGTGATGACAAGGGGGACCCTGGATTTAGGTACCGGATGTCCTTTTGGGGTCAAGACATGGTGTCTGCTGGTCTCAAGCAGAATGCCAGTTGTCTAGTACAAAGGGACCTGCACAAAACACTTAGCGCACATACACGATTCACAGCTTCTTCAAGGCTGAAGTTGATCTGAGATCTGCTCTGAGCAGGAAACTTTACCAAAACATACTGATAACATGTTCTTTTCTTCTCTCAGTGAGAGGTACAGAGGAAAATAGATGCTTTAACATACATTGAAGAAGTCATTCAAATATTTTAACAGAAATATAAATGTTGATTAATAACTTAAAAGATATATATTGAAGCGGCAGTGGATTTCAGAATCCACCCCTTCACTGGTGACCAGCTTGAGGACACGCAACAAGAGGGAGCGCAATTGACAATAAAAAGCTGAGGAGACTTACACACTGTAAGCTGATGAGTTGATTTATCTGTGTTTTAATATGCTGTCGTTCATAGAGATATTTAGATGGATGCAGGGCTTTTTAGGTCAGGTAGAATCTGCGATTCTCCGACCCAGTTTGTTTGCTGGCTTCCATAGCTGCAAAACGCATTGTTTTCCGCCAAATGGCAACCTGTGATGTCGAAATACTATTGGATAAACTGGCAGCACATGGTTTCGCACAGACCAAAACAAAAACAGACATTCTGACCGGAACACACATTTCAAAGTAGAATATCTGGCTGTAGCATTGTTTTTCTGAGGAAATAAGTAGGTGAACTTGGCATGTTTCCTAAATATCTGCAAACATATTGGGGTATTTTTATTCTTTATTAAAGTAAAAATCTTACTTATAGCCCCTTTAACTAAGTAAATCACTTTGTAACTAATTAGTGTTGCGAGTGTGAAGACAGACTGTAATTTCACAAAGTACAAAACATCACTAATTTGCCTCAGCTTTAGTAGCAATGTTCTTAAAACACATGATTAACCCATGATTAATACTTTACGAAATACTGCGTTTTACAAGTCAAAATATCAAATAAGTTGATTTCACAATAATACCTTGAGAAAATTATTATGAACACTGACAAAGTTTGCCTGGGAAAAATAACCCTCATGGTCTAACCAGTAGCTGCCATGTTCTTTTTTGTACAGAAAAACGATTAGGCCTAAAACTTTCATCAATATATGTATATATCTCACAGGTAAAGTAAGAAATAAGTTGACATTTCAATAATCATACCATCACAAAATCATGAAGAAAATAGCGGTAAATAATGGTGGGGTAGGCAAAGTTTGACAAACACTAATTGGTCTCAGAAGTGGCTGCTATGAAATACATAATTACACTATGATTAAGTTTATTAACTAAAATGTTGTTTCAGTATGACAAATCAAATAAAGAATCATTTGATACCTCAGTTATCATACCATCACAAAACCATCAATAAAATAGCATTAATTAATGGCTACGTTAGCAAAGTTTGACCGGGAAATATTGTAATTATGGCTGCGTTGTCTATTTATTACATATTTCACAAAAACAGTTATATTCGTTTATCAACTTTGAAGTGTTTAGTTTTTTTTCTAAATAAAAATCAGTAAATTTATTCCCATTATGATCAATAATTGTAATATGATGAAATCCATTTGTTTTCTGGGGAAAAAAGACCTTGCACTTGTCAAGAATTTTACAGTCAAGAAAACAACATTTGTGAAAATGACCTATTTTTGCAAAGGATTAATCATGATTTTGAGCACACAACACTTTAAATCTTACGTTTATGCATTTTGAAGGTAAGAAGTTATAACTATTTTTAAGTAATGGGGCCAAAATGCTAAATTTTAAGTAATGTTTACTCAAAATGACTTGATTGTTTAAGTAAAGACAACATTCAGGTTTACAGTGTGAGACTTTGTGGAGACTACAGAGTAACCATCAACAGAGAGTCAACGCTGGATCAGTATCCCATTCCTCAAATGGAGGATATGTTTGCAGTTTTAGCTGGAGGAGAAATGCACGGCAAGTTAGATATGAGTCCTGCATATCAACAGATTCTGTTAGATGAGACGTTAAAGCAGTATGTGACAGTGAATACACACAAAGGATTGTTCACGTACACCAGATTACCTTTCAGGGTTAGTTCCAGTCCAGCAATCTTCCAGAGGACTATGGAAGAGGTCCTGAAAGACATTCCAAAGGAAACTGTATATCTGGACAATATCTTGCTGACAGGACGAGATGATCAGGAGCATTTGAGGTCACTGGATCAAATGTTGGAGGAGATGAAAGCATATTTGGGACTGTTTAATTTTTTTATAACCAGTTCTTGACAAACCTCTCAACACTGCTTGTTCTGATGTACAGTCTTTTGAAGAAGGACGTCCTCTGGTGTTAGCTAACTAAATTTATGAGGAGGGAGAACAGCCTTGTCTGCAGCAGCTGTGGAGGAAGCTCTGGCTTGTTCTTGTGAATTGTACTGACTAAGGCATCTTCCTCATCATAAGCTAAGTGCATAGGAGGTGGAAAAACTGTTGCAGGTCACAGTGTTTCCCAGGAGCCCTCCACAGGACTTCCAGGAGACTTCCCAATGTAGATTTGTATCTTCCTAACGTAGGACGTTGTGATGTTGCAGGTGATACAAAACTTCATGCAGCACTTGGCAGGCTTGCTGGGCATGTACTGGCGAAATTCACATTCAAGTGCAGCGTCATCCAAACACTTCACACAACAAAGTCACAAAACTGTAGCAAAGATCTGTGTTTCTACTTGGCTGTAGTACTTGAGTGACCTCCCATCAGTTAGCTGGAGACAGATGTTGCTGTCATCTGCACAGGCCTGCAGGATTGAGTTGCTGAGGTACTTAAATGCGCATTTCATTTCCAGACAGCCATTCCCACAACATGTGCAGTGAATGAGCCTGTCAGGTGATGCCCCTACTCCAGGAAATAATCGATTTATTATGAATCCAATTGCTCTACTTTCAGGTTCCCGTGCTGTCAGTGTGATATCTATCCTCCAATATGATGGTAGCTGAGATTACTGTTGTTGTTTTTTTTTTTAGGATAGCACTCTCTTTATCACAGTTGGTCTAGCTGGTTTGTCAACACTAGTTTACACAAAGGCATGCATATTGGACGCTGATATTCATCGTCCTGCTTTTGATGTGTACCAAGCATGCAATCAATGTTGCAGTCTCGTATGAGCTTCCATTGCAGCTGCCTGTGTCTCAGTTAGCGCTACCAGGAGTGTGAGGACGTTGCAATGCTGGAGCAGGACAGATAGTTTGCATCCATCCTTTTCCTGCATCACAAAGGTGCAGTAGGGACTTTGGCATTAAATATGACTTAACAGGGTCTGCGTAATGATGGTAGTACTCCATCACAGAAAGACAAAATGCCTTGCTGTGAATATGCAAAATCTGAAGCAGGGATGACTGGTCTGAGAGTGTGGGCATGT
Organism: Culter alburnus; assembly: GCA_028476615.1. Taxonomy (NCBI): domain Eukaryota; kingdom Metazoa; phylum Chordata; class Actinopteri; order Cypriniformes; family Xenocyprididae; genus Culter; species Culter alburnus. The sequence goes on along the minus strand of JAOTNS010004053.1, from coordinate 104,249 downwards.
GCCCAGCCAACACAAGTACATATTGTTGGCATTCATCTCTCAATGCACACTAGACGAATTTCAAATCTTAACCGATTTAAAACTGTGGAAAACCACAAACATAATGACCATTTTACCTTTATAATTCTCTGAACACACAAACCAGGAGCCAGTTGTTCAAAAAGTTTAATTTGGATCAGGATCATCTGGATTTGGAAATCCCATGTTTTGCTATCCAGGATCAGGTAATCCATCTTACTTTTGTGCTGGTTTTTCAAAGCAAAATTGGGATTGGATCACCCTGAACCAGATACACACTTTGTCAGGAGTGTTCACCTGAGAAACTTTCTGAACTTTTGACTGGTTCATCTCTTATGATCATGCCAATGTAGTTTACAAACAGTGATAAAAAAAAAAAAGACGCTTAAAAATAAAATAATTTTTTTATGGCACCAAAATCTCTTTTTACTTTACAGTAGGTTACCAAAACGTTAATATTTTTGTGTATGTAATATGCATAAGAATAGCTAATATATATTATGTTGTATGTTTTATTAAGAATATGTTAAGAAAAGACAAAACTTTTTTGTTTAAAAGCTTTTAAGAAAGTGGTTTATTAAGAAAGACAACAAACATACTCCAGTTACAACAGCAAGTGTGTAGAGTAGAGAGGGAAAAAACTGTATTAGAAAGAGCTTTGCTAAAGATAGAGGAGAGGCAAGCATTCCATATTACCTTCGGATGATATGTTGCAGATAAGTCAGAGAAGACAGCAAAGGAGAAGGGTCAGAAAAAGGGAAACAAAAAGGGTGAATGGCTTTAGACAAGTCTTGAGGGGATTCCAAAATCTCATGACACCTCAAGATTTGACAAATTGTCTATAAAAGACTGAAATTATGAGGGGATTTTTAAAGCTGATGACCAAGAATTCAGATCGTCTATAAAAGGCAGAAATGTGAGGATTGCAGCAGATGATGCTTCGGGACCATCTGGAGAGCTTCTCCGGCACCAGAACCATTGCTGATATTGTCTTGACTTAAGACATTTGTAATATTTATTTATTTAATACTTGTTGTATATCTTATATATGTTTGTACATGTACATGTACTGGTCAAAATAGTAATAGTAGTAAATAAACTGACTTGTATTTTATAATGATGTTTGCCTCCCATGGCATTATTTATGATGTTGATCCAGAACAGACCACAGAGAAGTCTTCTGTATTTTAAAATGCTTGTAATTTAGGTCACGCTCTACTTACTTACCTAGCCTAAGAATGATAAAAGTTAGGTGAAGGGATTTTAAATATGCAAAACAGTACGCAGCCTAACGTCTACTTCTAATTGATTACTTTAACAGTTAAACTAATCAAGAGCAAAATAAAAAAATGTCAATGTAGAATACAAGATAAAAATGTTATATCTTTTTACCTTTTTTAAAATTTGGATTTTGTGATCTAATCGGATTTTAGAATCCTTTCAAACAACCAATTTTCAAGATTTGATCCAATCTTAATCAGATTACTTTTGAACAACTGGCCCCTGATAATTTAGGCGGGGCAACGAGACCACACACTTGTTGACTGTAGGAATGATTTCACAGTGAGGTGAGATCAAATGTGACTTGAGAGAAAAAAAAACAAATGGAGAACAATAGAGGTCGTCAGCTGGTTCTCCTGGAGCGTGTTCTGTTTTACAGTAAAAGGGGGCAGAGATTAGCCCTTGATATTTATGATTTGGGATTGTGGAGGCTCTCACATGATTGGGGCAGTAAAATAACCGTAATGACACCACATAATTGAGGATTTTTTGTGGACAAAAAGTCAGTTGCGACAAGCTTTAAATCGGGCTACACCCCCAGATCACTGGGGGGTGCAAATCGGGCTCATAATTGTCCTTAAAATCATCAAGTTTGTGTCCAGCCTAAGCTGCACCAGAGGAGAAGTCAATCTTGTAGCCCATCTCCATTTGAGCCACTAGTGGGCATCGTCCAGTAGGCTGGAACATCACAGTTACCTAAAATAAAAATAAAATTAATAATAACAATAACATAATCCCAGATTAGTCCAAACAACATCAGCAACAGCAACAAAAAGTAACAGCAAGTAAAAAAACAAACTGTCATGACTAAAGGTGCTGCAGTAATGAAAAATAAGTTTAAAGTAGTGACACAGGTGTGTTTGTTACATACCTTTGTGCAAACGTACTCGGTTACTAACGTAACCTCGGTTCCCTGAGATACGGAACGAGTACTGCGTATGGGGGAAAGGTCTCCTTTTTCCCCGTTACTGAAGCCTTTTTCAATAACGCAGTGTAACTGCATCGTCATTGGTTCACTCATAGACAAGTTGTTGAACCAATGACGGCGCGGCATAGCTGCGCAACCTATGGCGACAGAGCGCGTGAATATTCCCGCCGAAATGGGCGGGGTTTAGGGCTATATAAGCGGGCGTTTCGCCATAGGATTTCAGGTCATTCGACTGAAGCGACGACACTGAAGCCGCAGCCTCGTGGCACGGCATGTAACGCAGTACTCGTTCCGTATCTCAGGGAACCGAGGTTACATTAGTAACCGAGTACGTTCCCTTTCGATACTTCACTCGTACTGCGTATGGGGAACGAATTCAACCGCGCCGTGCCACGGCAGGGAACGACTGGACTTGTCTTGGGCACCGTGAGGGAACCAGAGGACAAGTGAGAAGGCCGGAGCCGTCAAACACTCGTTACACTACAAAAAGGGAGTTAATTCCCAGAATGGCATGAAGCGGAGCTCGATAGAGGCCGCTGGATCATACCGAGAGGACCCGAGCTTGTAAGGTCGGGATGTCCAAATGATAAAATCTGACAAAAGTGGACGGCGAGGACCAGCCGGCCGCCTCACAGATGTCTTTAATCGAAACTCCACTAGACCAGACCCAAGAGGAAGCCATTCCTCTAGTAGAGTGAGCTCTAACTCCTATGGGGCAGTCGAGGCCCATAGAGGAGTAACAAAGAGCAATAGCGTCGACTAACCAACGCGAAAGATGTTGCTTTGAGACCGAAGACCCCTTGGCGGCCACCAAAGCAGATAAAGAGCTGATCAGATTGCCAAAAAAGGCTGTGATCGATCAACGTAGGTCCTTAATGCCCTGACAGGGCAGAGTAGTTCCAACTCTCGCTCGTCCGACGAGGGAGGAAGCGCTGAGAGGGAAATAACCTGTGCTCTGAATGGAGTCAAGAGCACCTTAGGGACGTAGCCATGCCTAGGTTTCAAAACGACTTTGGAGTCGTTGGGCCCGAACTCAAGGCATGCAGGGCTCACGGAGAGGGCCTGCAAGTCACCAACTCGCTTAACCGACGCTAGTGCAAGTAGCAGAGCGGTTTTAAGCGTCAGGGGCCTGAGGTCAGCTGAACGCAGTGGCTCAAAGGGAGGCCCTTTAAGAGCTCTGAGGACCAAAGAGAGGTCCCAGGTGGGAACAGTGAGAGGACGAGGAGGATTTAATCGCCTAGAACCTCTCAAGAAACGCACCCACGAGGTTGTTTCGTCCCACTGACTAGCCAGCAATAGGAGCGTGAAACGCTGCAATGGCTGCTACGTAAACTTTGAGCGTTGAAGGGGTGCGACCCAGATCCAAACGCTCCTGGAGGAAAGACAGTATCGGAGATACGTCACACCCCACTGGGTCTATGTTGCGTGTAGAACACCAGTCAACAAAGACCGACTATTTCTGGGCGTAGAGATGTCTCGTGGATGGAGTTCTCGCCTGAGAAATGGTATTCAGCACGTCCCCGGGGAGGTTAGCAGGCTCCCGTCGAGGGACCAGAGGTGCAGAGCCCAGAGTTCTGGCTGGGGATGCCAAATCGTCCTGTTCGCCTGAGAGAGGAGGTCCCGTCTCAGGGGGATCGGCCACGGAGCTTTTGTGGAAAGCCTGAACAGTTCTGAGGACCAAACTTGGCTCCTCCAGAGCGGGGCCACCAGGAGGACTCTGTGCTTGTCTTCCCTGATTCGTCTGATGACCTGTGGGATCAGAGCGATCGGGGGAAAAGCGTAAAGGAGGGTGCTGGGCCAGACATGAGCCAGCGCATCTTCCTCCTTCGAGAAATAAATTGGGCAGTGAGAGTTGCCTTCTGAAGCAAAGAGGTCTACCTCTGCCTTTCCGAAGAACTCCCAGACCGTCTGGGGTTGGAGCATCCACTCCCTGTCTGAGGGGACATTGCTCCGAGATAGCATGTCTGCTCCCAAGTTTGTTCTCCTGGGTATGTGAGTCGCCCTGAGGGACTGAAACCTCGGTGATGCCCATTCCAGAAGACGCTTCGCCAGAGCGCATGAGCGGCTGGACGAAAGACCGCCCTGGTGATTTTATGTATGACACCACTGTCATGCTGTCCGACTGGACTAAGACGTGGCGCCCTGTCAGGTGTGCCTGGAACGCATGAAGGGCTCGAATCACTGCCAACATCTCGAGGCAGTTGATGTGCAGATGGCATTCCTCGTGAGACCACGAGCCGAAGGCCGGTCTGCCCTCGCAAAGAGTGCCCCAACCTGTGTTGGACGCATCCGTTGAGAGCACCGTCCTTCTGGACACCGCCTGTAGGGGTACCCCTTGGCTGAACCACACAGGGTTCATCCAGGGTTTCAGAGCTGCCAAACAGGCCTGATTGACCTGAGATGCAGGCGGCCGTGCCGCCAGGCGTGAGGGGGGACCCGGAACTTCAACCAGTACTGCAGAGGCCGCATCCGAAGAAGGCCGAGCTGCAGAACCGGGGAGGCGGAAGCCATCAGCCCTAGCATCCTCTGGAAAAACTTCAGAGGGAAATAGGCTCTGTTCCTGACCGATGCCGCGAGCTGCTGAATGGCCAGAGCGCGCTCTGGAGAGACTACAGCCGTCATACGGACTGAGTCGAAAACCGCACCCAGGAACGTTATACGCTGGCTGGGGAGCAGTGAGCTCTTGGCAAAGACCCTGAAACCCAGGCACTCCAAGTGGCTGAGTAACACGGATCTGTGATGCTCCTCGGCTCGACTGGGCTAGATGAGCCAGTCGTCGAGGTAATTGAGAACCCGGATTCCCATCTGTCTCAGTGGGGAAAGCGCCGCGTTCATGCACTTGGTAAAAGTGCGAGGAGCTAGGGACAGTCCGAATGGAAGGACCGTATATCGGTAAGCCACACCCTCGAACGCGAATCTCAAGAATCGCCTGTGATAGGGGCTATCTGGATGTGAAAGTATGCATCTTTCAGGTCCAGCGAGCAGAACCAGTCCCCGGGCAAACCTGCGCGAGGATCTGCTTCAGCGTTAGCATCTTGAACTTCCGTCTCATGAGGGAGAGGTTCAAGAGCCTGAGATCTAAGATGGGTCTGAGACCGCCATCTTTTTTGGGAACTAGAAAATAACGGCTGTAGAACCCCGAATTGCTCTCTGAGGGGGAGACTATTTCTATAGCTCCTTTCCTCAGAAGAGACGTGACTTCGGCTCGGAGGACATGAACATCGTCCGTGTTGACTGAAGTCTGAAGCACCCCGCTGAAGCGCGGGGGCCTTCGGGCGAACTGAAGTGAGTAGCCTCGACTTATGGTTCCCAGAACCCAGCTTGACACTCCGGGATGGCCCGCAAGGCCTCGGCCCGCGTGACAAGGGGTTGAATGGTATCGGGTGACGGGCCGCCAATCGGGGGCCCGTGCACCGGAGAGAGTGGAAGAGGAACTTCGCTCTTTCTTAGAGAAGGTAGAATATTCATAGTGTTCGCCATAAGAATAGCGTTTTGCATGGACACAGCACTGGGCCCAGTTAGCACAACACTGAACATATCTCCCATGCCCGGAGCTGAACGAGGCGGAGGGGGGGTGGAACGAAAGAGCTTTTGGGGTGGTCCGGCCGTGGCGAGACTTTGCCCCATCCTCTTCCTTCCTGAAACATCAGGAGGGCTTAGGAGGTGTCGGGTCCAGCGTAATCTTAGGCGGGGGTCCCTGACGTTGCCTCGGGAAGGAGGAGCGCTTACGATGGCGCTGTTCCTTCGGTGGTGCTGCCTGAGAGGTAGAGGGGGCAGGTTTGTTCTGCTGAGCCAGCGCAGACTTGGGGCGGCTGGAAGCAGACGTGGAGCTAGAGCGTTTAGGCAGGAAGTGTCGCATAGCCTGAGACGACTTTTGTGCTGCAGTAAAACGCTCCGTAAAGCCCTCTACTGCTGGCCCGAAGAGACCAGAAGGAGAGACCGGGGGATCCAAAAAGGCCGTCTTGTCTATCTCCTTAATCTCGGTCAGGTTGAGCCACAAATGGCGCTCAAGCACGACCAGGCTGGCCATGGATCGTCCAATGGCCTGAGCTGTGGCCTTTGTGGCACGCAGGGATAAGTCAGTGGCGCTGCGGAGGTCACGGAAGGCAGGTGCATCGACACCGGACTCATCCAGAGAACGGAGGAGCTTCGCTTGAAACACCTGGAGAATAGCCATGGCGTGCAGCGCTGAGGCAGCCTGGCCCGCGGACGTATATGCTCTGCCAGCCAGGGCAGAAGAGGTCCTGCAGGGCTTGGATGGAAGGGTCCTCTTAGTTTTCCAACCCACAGCTGTGGGGGGACAGAGGTGAGCCGCCACCACTTCGTTCAGAGGCGGTAGATGCTCGTAACCCTTCTCTTCAGAGCCATCCACAGAGGTGAGAGCTGAATAATGCGTAGTACATAGGCGGGCAGAATACGGGGCGCGCCACGACTTCGTCACTCGTTGTGAACCTCTGGGAAAAACGGTGCGGCGCGTTGATGAGGGGCCTGGCGGGAACCCGGCAGGAACCACTCATCGAGCCTGCTCCGTGATGGCTCCTCTGGCGGAGCCCATTCGAGGTCCAAAACCTCTACTGCTTTCGAGAGGATGCGGAAGAGCTCGGCATCCATACCCGGCTTGCAGTCAATGGACTCCAGCGAGGGAAGGCGGGCGGGGTCAGAATCACCGGCCCAACCTTCGGTTTCAGAGGCCGCGAGAGACATGAAGTCATCAAGCGGCTCGTCCTCAGAACCGCCAAAAGAGATGCGGTCGCTCGAATCTGCCGAGGGACGCAGCTCAGGGCGGGAGAACAGGACGGGGGACTGCTCTCTCGGGGGAGAGGGTGAGGCACACGGGGAAGCCGGCATGACGTCATCCAACTCCCTGCACTGAGCCGCTCTGCCCCGCTGTCTCTTCCTAGCCGGCTCGCGGGAGGAAGAAGACGGGAGGGCGCGAGCGGCGAGATCGCCTTCACTGAAGAAGGCAATCCGCGAGCGCAGAGAGGCGAGACTCATGTTCTCACAGTGAGAACACGAGGTCCCGGTGAGCGCGGCCTCTGCATGGGGTCTGCCCAGGCAGCCGACGCACTCACCGTGTCCGTCGTCGTCATGCAGAGGGGCTTTTGAGGGGCTCTTTTAGAGCGGCGAAAACCGCTGTTGGAAAGCTTTTAGAGCGGAAAAAAAACGTGGGAAAAACGCTCTTTTAGGCGCGCCGGATGGCGGCAGGAGACGGGCTGGCAGGTGGCCGGAAGCGGGCGGCTCGAGACGGCGCTCGAGGCGGCAGTCAACGAGGGCGCCAGCGCTTCTTCCTCGGCGAGCTCAGCAGTCCGCTGCGGGAGCCTCTTCGACGGCGGCGAGAGCTTCTTTCCAGGCGAGCTTCTTCCAGGCGGCGAAGGCTTCAGCCGGAGATCAGCGAGGAGCGATGTGAAGTCGTCGCTGAAGGAGAGAGAACTGAAATCCTATGGCGAAACGCCCGCTTATATAGCCCTAAAGCCCGCCCATTTCGCCGGGAATATTCGCGCGCTCTGTCGCCATAGGTCACGCAGCTATGCCGCGCCGTCATTGGTTCAACAACTTGTCTATGAGTGAACCAATGACGATGCAGTTACACTGCGTTATTGAAAAAGGCTTCAGTAACGGGGAAAAAGGAGACCTTTCCCCCATACGCAGTACGAGTGAAGTATCGAAAGGGAACTATGGTTTTCTGGTCATTTGTACAGAAAATCTGCAGGTCCTGCACCCATCCATTTGTAAACAGTAGGTGGGCCTTGAGAGATTTTCTTAATTGCTTAAATGTGTAAGCAATTATACCACAAACAAGATAGGAAAACACATTGGGGAATGTTACGTGTGGTTGCTTGTTGAGATCACCAGTCTTTGTGTTCGTACAGATTGAGCTCCTTTGCTTCCTGGTTGAGCTTTTCTCTATATGGTATCTTGCAGTTTGATCTTCCATTCTGGTCCATTGTTGTTGTTTTTTATTGTCACCGTGTACTAATGTCCTGAGTTTATGTGTGTCCCTAAAGTCATCTGTTTCCTATACGGTGATCATTTACATACAGAAAGCGATCAACTATCGTCTCTTTATAATCACTGTCATGGCCGTAACTATGAGGTCGTACCTCGGGGATTTTTGTATATAATAAATGTTGTGAAATAATTGTCTAATATAGTATTAACACTACTTTAACATGTTCAACCTGTCCCACTTGGGGTACAAGAAGTGCAATTGTCAGAGAACTCTATTAAATGTTCATGTTATATATATTGGTTGCATTAAATAATCACAAATCTTAATATCGATGAATTGACCAACACATTAATTATCTTATTATAAACTCCACAGGTGTTAAATTTCACTCTTTTCTGGTGTATATATGAGTCCTACCAGTGTCATGTAACACTTTCAAAGTGAGTGAATTATTTTACACTGATTGTGTAACAGTGTACTCTAGATTTAATTATTTATTACTCTCTCTCTCTCTCTCTCTATATATATATATATATAAAACATTCAAGGTTTATGTTTAAACTGACAGGGATAAATGTCAACTTTTAACATCACATTATATTTAGAAAAAAAGTGGATATTAAATGGGGTTTTGTTTTGAGGTTACATCAAAAAAAAAATCTTTTTTGTAGTTTTATTTTGTTATTTGGTTAACGGATGCTAAAAATTAATGTAAAACTGAAGAAAATTTGTTTCTGTTCAAAAATGTTATATCCACAATAAAATATTATGCTAAATCAGAACACTCTTGATTGGCTTAAGTCTATAAATGTTATTATTTGTGATGTACATGTGATTAAACTGTTTTATGGACGTTCAGATCCGGCTGGACCGATTTTGGACCTTTTTTAGAACCTTTGTCAAGTAAACCTCAAGACATAATTGATTGCTTTCACGATGTTACACAATGGCTGTGTGATTATTTTATGCAGGGTATTTATGTTGTGCTTTTCACTATATGTATCCATTTAAAGAGACTGTACATTTAACATGTACATTCAATGGGTCAGTGTCTGGAAAAGTGGGAGAATAATATGACTATTGTAATAGAGGAGTGATGACAGGTCTATGAATCTCCATTCACCATTCTTCAAACATTATTGGACTAAAAACATCAGACCATCAACAATAACATTTCAGAAAATCAAGAACGCTGTATACTTAATGTTTTTTTTGTTTTTTTTTGCTGATGTTTTGAGAACATTATTAAAACCCAGATAACTGGAAGAACGTTTTGTTCATCCTCAGTTTTTATGTCTTGTTTTCCAGATATTCCACTAAAATTATAATAGGTTCACATGACTATATATATTTATTTCGTCTGACGAAGTGGAATTACAACTCTGTCTCCATCTCTGGAGACAATGGAGTATCTTTGCCACATGCTAAAAGGTCATAGCCTTATGAGCTCATCCACAGTGCAAAGCATCAAGTTCTTCCATCTCAGGCAAGGAGGTGGTGCTCTCCATTACAGTGTCAGTGACAACGTTCTCCCACGAGTATAGCTGCTGGTAGTGCTCCACCCATCTCTCCATCTGCTTACTGCAGTCCGTGATGACGTCGCCTGTAGTGGAGCTCAGGGGAGCGATCTTGATGGTACTTGAGCCAAATGCTTTCTTCATGCCCTCATACATACATTCATGCCCAACCAGTGAGTAGTCAGTGTCACAATCAGCACTATGCTAGCTGCGGGTTGTGAGAACGCAGTTCAACAGGGATCTTCTGGTAATGACAAGATCCAGCTGGTGCCAGTGACGGGATTTGGGGTGATGCCAGGACACTTGATGGCAGGGTTTGGTTGAGATTGCAGGTCATGGTACTAACAAAGTTCCAACAGTCTCCTAAACAGGCAAATGCTATAAAACCCAAATCACTATGATGATGATATGATATTATACTTTATTATCAGAACATGTCTGAAATTTTTCTTACATACAGTATTTTCCATGTTTGCAACAACCATCTCTAACACAACATCACTTAATCCACAAAAAAAAAAAAAAAAATCGACCCTTACTGCATCCCACTACACAACACAACACATTTACAGTACTCTTGATTTATGATTATGTGTCTTATTTAGCTGAACATACAGACTTTTATACCAAATAGAGTTGAAATATTGCAGTACACTCATTATTAAAGACATAAAGAACAACAGAAGAATCTGTTTGCTTACGCCAAAGACCTAAGACGGCGAAGAAAATAGATTCTCTGCTTTGTTCTTCTACAGAGAGCATCAATGTGATCTTTCCATGGTTAACATTCATCAATCAATACACCTAAATACTTATGTTTTAACTTGCCTGATTTTACTTTCATGAATAAAACAGGCATTATATGAGTATCTCCGTGTAGACCCAAATATAATCTCTTCTGTTTTACTTTGTTAATGACAAGATCATTTGTTCTCACACCACTCATGTAAACTAGTCACATCCTGTTGATGGAACCCAGCACTGTCCGAATCGTTCAACGCAGATATTACACACGTGTCATCAGAATACTTTAAAATATACTGATTTAACTTGTCAGTTCGACAGTCATCTGTATACAAGGTGAAAAGTATGCAGAGCTAACACAACCTTGAGGTACTCCAACATTTGTTATGATAGCAGATGACAACGTTTATTCACTTTAACTCTCTGAACTCTATTAGTGAGAACCAGATATACAATGAATCAGATGGGGATTTACACCCAACTGTACAAGTTTTGACACCAATATATCAACCTTTATGGTATTGAATGCAGACGAGAAATCTAAAAAACAAGGTTACAGTTGTACGGGTTATCTAAATGTTTAGAGACAATATGCACCAGAGCAGCAACTGCATCTTCAGTACTACAACCTTTCTTATAGGCAAAACTGCCAAGGATCGAGTTTATCTTTTACCATCTGAACTAAGTGCGGAAGTATCAGTCTTTCAAGCATTTCACAATTACTGAAGTAAGGGCTATTGGTCTAAAATTTTGTATTCTCTTGGACATGGAACTTTAGGTAATGGTTTTACTATATGCGGTCTCCATAACACAGGGACAGTATGTGTGTCAACTGAAGCTTGAAATACAGGTTGCCACACCGGAGCCAATTCATGTGCAAAGTTCTTTAAAAGACTCGCACTACATCCATCTGGACCAACGGATTTTTTCGTATTTACAGATTGAAACATTTTCCTAACATCCTCAACCTCAATAACAATTCTATTCAAAGATGATGGAACCAAAGTATCTATTATTTCATTATTTTAGCATGTTTACTATTGATTCAAATCTTGTAAAGAAGGTGTTTAATTCATTCCCAAAATAAAATCATTATCAATTACAATAGATTTATTTGAAGATGCCAATTCAGTCATTGTTTCATAATGTCCCAGACCTTTTTAGTATTATTAGACTTAAAGGCTCCCTCTAGAACGTCTCTTGTGAACTTCTTTTGTTTTCCTTTAATTTAATTCTTAACTCTCTTTCTGTTGTTTAAGTACCCTAATATCTTTATTCCTAAATGCTACTTTCCTCAGATTTATAATATCTTTAATATCCTTAGTCACATATGGCTTGTTATTTGGATAAACTTTAATCTCCTTTGTAGGTATGACCAACTCTACACAGAAATTGATATAGTCATTTAACACTGTAGTTCTTTCATCAAGTGAACCTTCCTGAAAAATGTCCCCAATTTGTCCAGTCAAAACAAGCTTTCAGTTGTTGTGTACTTTCGTTTGACCACAGTCTAATCAGTTTCTTTTCTGGTTTACTTCTTTTCAATTTAGACCTGTACACAGGAATCATATATACTACATTATGGTCAGAGTTTAGAATTGGAGGCATACTCTTTGACACATAAGAGTCCTTGACATTCACATAACACTTATCAAGAATAGTATTATTTCTTGTTTGAGTCTTAACACACTGTTCGAATCCTGGCAACAAAGTCTCCAGTTTGCACTGGTTTAGATCATCTGAGTGGCTGATCTGTAGTCGTGAACATAGTCCGCAATCAGCTGGCTGCTGAGATGATTTACCACTGGGCGGAACATAAACCATGAACAGCAAAATACAACCGAATTCTCTAGGCAGATAAAATGGTCTTAAAGTCATGCCGAGAATTTCCACATTGGGATCACACATCTTGTATTTAACTGAATAAGCTCGACACCATTTCTCGTTTATATATACACAGATGCCGCCTCCTTTACTTTTACCCGAAACTTTGTCTCTATCAGCTCGTACCATTGTAAATCCAGGGACTTCAAAGAGCGAGTCAGGCATAGAGGACTGCAACCAACTTTCTGTAAAGCAGAGCAAGGATGCCTCACGAAATTCATTACAGTACCTTGTGTGTGATCGTATCATATCCACTTTGTTGTTTAGAGAACGTAGATTACTGAAGACGATAGACGGCAGAGGTGGCCGATTGAATCTCCTTCGCAATCGACTCCGAATACCACCTCTTCTTCCTCTTTTCTTTCGTTTTGTCCTCACTAACTCGGGAGGAATATCTTCAAACAAATCTCTGACTTGAGCTGTTCTCATTTCTTGAGTCATCGTAAAGTTTAGTTCCAGCAATGTTTCCCGGCTGTATGGGCGTGCAGACTGCATTGTGACGCCGCATGTTGTCAAAATTCCACGTGCAGTTGGAGATTGCATCGCCAAACATAGTCCAAAGAGGCCTATCGTCCCCAGAATCCAGATCAAGAGTACATTTCTTCCAACCTTCATCTTTTTACTTTGGTTTTGGTTGTGGCCCTGTCAAACACTTAACAAACCACAAATAAACATTAGACAACCAAACAAACCGCAAACATAGCATACTGAGACGCAGTGCGCCACTGAGCAGCGCACCGGAAACAAATGCTTTGATTAGCCACTACAGAGGAACAACTTCGCTAAGAAAATACTAAGAATCCTAGTAGGAATAAACAAATATTTAAAGGGATAGTTCACCCAAAAATTCAAATTTGATGTTTATCTGCTTACCTCCAGGGCATCCAAGTTAAGAAATTCAAAGCAGAACGGGCAGATTTTTATTTTGTACTCAAACATTTTAATTGTTATTAAATTTAAATATGAGTAAACTAATATTAAATTAAGTCGTCTACATGACGACGAGATTTCAGGTATTGTTCGCAACGACATTTGCCTGTTAGGGTTTGCAGAGTCTCTTTATAGCAAACATGGTCATGATGCATCAAAGCATGACTATATACATCAAAAACCTGCCAACTTGGACGTTTCTTACAGACTTTGTGCAGAAAGTCCTCAATCCAATCTCTAGAGGATGCTATAAAACCAAGCAACTTTATGAAGGTCATTGAGGTGGTAAAGGAGACACCAGGATTTGACAAACATAACATCTGTGACAGTGCAGTAAACTATACGGCAATGTTTAGTTTCACTTTTAATGGAAAGGGTGGAGTGCCAGTTAACAGCAGAAATGGAAATAGGGTCGAGGTCTGTTTCATCTATGAGGTGAAAAGAGGACACGTGTATGTTGGCTTGGTTTGGTCTCGTTTATGGTTGGTTACCGTGAAATGGAAAGACGGCCGCTTGTTCATCTAATGCTGTCCGGCCACTCTGTCTGGTGCGATGCATAGTCTGGCAATTCTACAGCGATGCACTTCTAAGACTGGCTATTCTTGGTGAGCTTTTCACAAGACGAAATCAAGGCCTGTTAATATCCATCCGGGAGCCTGACGATCTCCCACTAAACCTTCCAGTCACGCTAAATTGTTTGGTGAGAAGGTGGACACACAAATCTACCCGTGTGGAACCCAGGTTTCAGTGTGACCGGTATGGGATTTATTCTTTTTTTTTTGTTCGTGATTGTGTGGATAACACATGCTGAACTGTTACGCTGATATTTTTTCGCTCTTGGTTGTTTATTTTCATTGGATTTTGGTGTTTCCTTTCTCTCTTTAAAAAAATGGTTGTTTTTTGTTATGATGTTTATGGACATTAAGGAATAAAATTCTGTTAAATTGAAGCGTTTTTTGAAATTTGTGTTTCTTTGTGTAATTGATGGTTTCCTTTGCTATCTGGGTTGTTAATTTTTGTTTTGGCAGTTTGAAGAAAACTGTCTGGTGCCCGAAGTTTTGAAAAGAAATTATTTATTCAAGTTAAGGGAAGCCGCCACATTATACATTACTAAACTCTAAATTTGCATAATAAAACAATCACTACTAAATCTCCTACATAAGTTAATATTGCACAAAAAAAAAAAAAAAAAAAAAAAAAACACTTAATTTTAACATTTACTCTCCCTTTTAAGTGCTATGGGCAAAGCATTCTGGGAAATAGAAGTCCTAGCCCAGTTTCAGTTAAACTTAAGTTTGTCTAAATTAACAGAAATTGGTTCATTAAATTCAAAACAATGAAACAGTTCAGTTTACTTAAATATATCAGTTCTGTGAACTCGAAAGAAAAGAAGTGCTAAATACTTAAGTTAATTTGAACTAATTGTTAAAGTAAATTTGAACTAATTTGTTTAATTTAAGTTTGTCCTACTCAAAACAATTATTAATTTTGAGTGTTAAGGTTTACAGTGTATCATAAAATGTGAAATAGGCTTTGACAGTGCTCAGTATGTAGAACTTATTGTTGGGTGGTCATCAGTGAAAATGCTCTGCAAAGCAGACTTGTCAATCAAACAAAACCTACAAAAAATAATTTGAGTTAATAATTCTAAAATCCCAATAAGTGTGTGCATTCCCAAATTATCTCAGTTACTTGAGGTATAGTACCATGTACTCGATACGATTGGCAATTTAATTCCAGAGGTCTCAAGAATTTTAAAGTCAATGGGATGCAAGATAGCATTAAGCCAAACCGCAAATTAAGCCACACCATGAAGCCAAGCAGCTCATGTGAAATGCCAAACACATAATGTGCTTTGAAATGTTCATCAAAGGCTGACAGAGAGGACTTGCAGGAAATGAGCTGCCCATCCACAACAATGTAATATATATATATCATATATATATATATAATATATATATATATATAAAACTAATAGCTAATTACAAGCAATCAAAAAAAAAACTACAGTAGAAAAAATAAGAAATGCTACCTTGTATAAATAATCAAATGTTTTAAAACAATGCAAATTCTTCATTGTCTAAGTTATATTTCTTCTTATTAAAGTTTCAAAAGTGATTAAGTCAAGAGCACTGAGAGATTTTTTTCTCTTTTGTTGTTTGATAGCATGAATGACAGACACTGCTGTCACTTTAGAGCTGCCCAGATCCTGTTTGCTTTCAATTAAGACTTACTGTGTTTATTTGATTCTTGCAGAGACGAGCATTTTGACACATCAGAAATAACTGTTCAACACTCCCGGGCTCTATGACCACCACCTTAGAAGATGTTTTTCAGACAGCATGCGCATAGAGCAAAATGAGTCTCTTTCACTGCTGATTGCATTTCAATAGCTTAAAAACTACAAAACTACATAGCTTTTGAACTACAATGCTTAAAGGGTGAGTTCACCCAAAAATTAATCAAAAACGTCTCATTATTGGCTGGATCCTGTGTCAGCATCATGTCGTGGCAGATTTGATGTTTCTTTGTCCCTTCAGATCTGGTCTCGAAGAAAAACTCGCAGAGTCTAAGTTTCAGGTCTCAGAAAAACTCACAGAGTCGAAGTTCCAGGTCTCAGAAGTATTTAACTTTATTGTCAAGCAACAAAGTGAGATGGCAGCTCCGCATCTGAGTCTCCCTTAGCCGGAGCACAGTTTTATACATTTTTCTTATCTCTTAAAAACACACCAAGTTAATATCATTGGCTTTTTCTTATCTCTTAAAATACACCAAAGTACACTCTAAAAAATGTTGGGTTATTTTTTCTACCCAACCGCTGGGTTAAGCATGTTGGGTCATTTTATTGGGTTATTTTCTCAGTGTTGGGTAGTTTTTTGTGTAACCCAGCCGCTGGGTTACCAGTTGGGTCAATTTTAGTGACAGTTGACACAGTGAACCCCTCCCCCTCCTCGACGCCTCAACTCTACCTTTGCGGGCATTTTGAATCACCTCAGCAGTCAAGAGCCATCGTTTTTCAGCGAGGACAGCTGTTATTCGGAGAAAAAAAGGGTAGGCCTATGTTTGTGTGTTTTTTTATCTATACAACTATAAAACAACAGAATATGCGAAATAAGGCGGTTCACTTGACATTAACAGTTTTAAAAAGTAACTCCTTGCTCCGTAAGCTTTGTAGGCTAGTCTGTTATGTTACAGCTTTATCATGCTTTTTGATAAATCGAACGTCTCCTTTGGTAAACAATGTTATGTTTTATTAATTAACTACATAAAGACACTGGATATGTCTGTTGAATAATCCATTTTTCTCTTTGTAAAGTAATTAAATATTTGCAGAAACAAATGAAATCTGTTCAAAATATAGTTTGTCAGACAATAATAATAATAATGTTTTCCTCTTGAATATTAAATGTCCCTGTTTAGTGAAAGAGATGATTATGCAGCAATAAACTATCCAGTATTTCTTAATGCATGTTTTTGACCTTTGATCATTAAAAACATGATCAAAACAAACATGTTTTAATGAGAAAAGTTCAAATAAGTGAGCAAATGAAAAAAATCTGTATCAGACAAAACATTCGTATTGGTGTTTCCCTCGTGCAGGGGTTTTCTTTTTGATATACAGACCATTGTGTCTAATTTTAAATGTGATGCCTACTTAAAATTCACAGACTCTGCCTCTTCTTTGCTCATACTCCCACTGACAGGGTGCAGAATAATGGATAATTTTGTACAGGAGAAGCTGAAAGAATGGAACTTGGAAGTCCTGATACCAAGCTTTAAAGGTAAAATTAAAATGCACCTCTCTATATGTTCATTATAACCTACTGTGTTCTGAGTAAGACAGTTTTCTTACATTCTTCTCTAATTGTCTTTTTTCTTCTCTTTCTCTTTACAGATGATGCTTGATGAAAAATCACTAGAAGCTATGATATCAAAAATAGGCCTGCGATTGAAATTTAAAAAGCACCTGAGAGAGCTGCTTGTGAGTGAAGAAATGCACATTTAAGATGGGATATATCTGCTTTAAGTGCAAAAAGACAGTTGGGGCCAATATTCATTTTTTTGTTTTTGCATCTAAGAAGAATGCATAATGTATATAGTTCATCAAGTTATTTTGAGTGTGGCCAAGCCGGGTGTCATAGGACATTTAATTACAGCAGATCATTTAAGAGGCATCTGCTTCAGCACTGTGTAGAGTCTGAGGCAGAAGTATCCAGCCAGTCAACACACTTGCCTCAGACAATGACATTGAGGTCTGACAGCAGACCTCTGGCTTCTCAGAGTGAGCCTTTTGAGGAGGAAGATAATGCTGCTGAAGATAATGCTGCTGATGACATGGAATGGGATGAGTTAGAGCAGAACACTATCACAGATCGAGTGGCCTTGTTTTTATCAAAATTGAGGGCAAAATCATCTATGACCCTATCTACTGTCAACTTTGTAGTTCAGCAAACATCTAGTTTGGTCTTTGATATTGTTGGTGCTTTACAAAGACAGACAATGTCATTCTTACAAAGGATTGGCCAAAGTGAGACTCCTGAAGGTCAACAGCTGAATCAGCAATTTGCAAATGCAGCCAAACCTTTTCAATGCTTGGATACTGAACACAAGCAGATGAAATACTTTATTCAAGCTGGGTACCTAGTTCAGCCAGTGGAGGAGCCTCTCCCTGGTGTCTCATACACCCAGCAGAGGGACTCGCAGACAGGGACTGTAAAACAGGTGGCAGTGCAGGATACTTTTCAAAGGATTCCTTTACGTTCACTACTGAAACTCATTCTTGAGAGTCCAGGGACAATGGAGAAGATAATGGAGTGGAAAAGAATGCTAAGTGACTCAAACAATCTGGATGACACCACTGTGTTCAAAACAAGTTCTGTTTTCCTCACTGAGCCCTCTGTTCCTCTTCTGTTGTATAATGATGACTGTGAAATGGTTAATCCACTAGGCTCTAAGACCTCAATCCACAAATTGGGATTCATCTATTTCACTCTTAAATGTCTTCCCTCAGAGTGGCTTTCAAGTTGATTCTCACTTTCTTTTGGCAGTGTATAAGGCAGATGATGCCAAAACGTATGGTATAGATGCTGTCCTGAAGTCAGTTGTTGATGATATCAATGATTTGGAAATAAATGGTGTGGAAGTAGACACAGCTCACTTCAAAGGCACATTGAAGGTTGGGTTGCCCAAATTTGTGGGGATAATTTGGGGCTAAATTCAATCCTTGGCTATACAGAGAGCTTCTCTGGAAATAGTGTTTGTCGCTGGTGCCATGTGAAGAAACTTGTCATGAGAACACAAACAATGGAAGATCCGTCACTGCTTAGGGATAAGGATGGCCATCTTTCAGATCTGGTACAAAGTAATCCAACAGAAACTGGCCTAAAAAGACAGAGCATTTTGAACAACTTGAAATACTTCCATGTGACAGAAAATGTAGCACCAGATATTATGCATGATATCCTTGAAGGAGTAGGTGCATATGAAGTTAAATTGGTATTAGGCTCTCTCATCTCTCAGAAGGTAATAACAGACCAGGTTAATTACCGAATTACAAGCTACGATTATGGCTTCTGTGATTCTTCCAACAAGCCATCCACAATCCGACCTCAAGAAATAAAAATACCAGACAGTTCGATGAAGCAGACAGCAGCACAAATGTGGTGCTTGTTAAGGCTTCTTCCTTTGATGATAGGAGATCTAATTCCAGAGGGAAACAAATACTGGGAGGGAAACAAATAAGCTGCTCTTGTAGCTTTTGTTGACCTGTATGGAATATATTTTTTCTCCATCCTTAACAGAAGATGCAGTATTATTTCTCAGACATCTTCTTCATGAGCATCACAGCCTTTTCCTGGAACTCTTCCCTGATAGACATCTAAAACCAAACCCTCATTTCATGCTGCATTATCCAGGTGCCATAAGGAGACTGGGCCCTCTGATGCACTACTGGTCCCATGCGCTTTGAGGCCAAGCATGTTTTTTTTTTAAAAGGCTTGCCCATGTCACATGTAACTTCAGAAACATTTGCAAAACAATGGCCTTCAGGCATCAAATGTTTTATGTTACATTCTTTTGTCTGATCACCTATTTACACATCACAAAGAACTTGGTCCTGGTTGCACTACTCCACTTGCTTCCATTGAGGGATTTGATCAAGTCTGCCACAGATTTGAACATACTCCATCGTTGACTGAAGTGTACATACCCTCTTGGGTGAAGTGGAAAGGGACAGAATACCGTCCAGGAATGACCCTCCTTGTGTCTCATTCTCCAGATGGTGAACCTCAGTTTGGAACAATTCAGAAGATTGTGGTTTTTGAGTCTGTCATCAAGTTCATTGTTAGGAAATGGGACACAGTAGGATTTGAAAGACACTATTTGCATGCTGCGTAATTCCACTACTGTCATTGACTCTATTGATGTTGACTCCATTGATGATTACCATCCTCTCCATGTAGTGAGGTCATACAAGGAAGGAGACAGCAACCACTATGTGTCCATGCGCTACCGGCTGTTTTAAATGTCCTTTTCAACTTGAAATTCAAGGACAATTTTTTTTTTTTTTTTGGACCGTTTACACACCTGTACAGACTTTTGGAGATGCAAGCTTTTTTTTCCTGAGAAGGCTATCTTTAATTCACCGTATTGTGTTTTACAATGTTTTGCGTAAGTATATGTAGAATATATTATAACACTATACTATATTAGCTAACTTAAGCTAGCATCCAAGCACTGTGTGTAGAATAAACGTCAATATGAAAAATGCATGTCATTTGTTACAAGAAATGAAACCATGTCCATGTAGGTAACCCCTTTTTCCATGTACTTTTATAGGAGCCACAACCAGAACAGACCCAAAGTGGATCAGCTTCCAAACCTCCTGTGGACCAACAATGTGAAGCAGAAATTCAGATGTCAGTGGAGGAAGTGCCAACACATATGAGTTTTTGTCTTTCTGTACTTCAAAATTTACATAAAATCATACACATTCAGGTGCAACACAGTTTTGTCACATTTACTAAAATTACAGTGGCTTTACTAATTTATTCACTTATTTTATTTGTGTGTAGTAAGTTCATGAGTAAAAAAAAAAAACAACTGTCAAATGTGAAACTTTGTAAAAAGAGATTTGCACTAGTGTTAAAGGGATATTTCAGCAACATTTAGTAAAATTTTTAGGATCTGCAGCTTGAATAGTTTGCTGTTTGTCTTTTACAAACAGAATATTTCTGAGGTCCTAATGAGCAGTGTCGAAGGCACGTATTGGCCAGTCTTGAGAAGAACACTTTATCTTTAAATCAGCGAAGATGCATGGTCAGGATACTAGTTTCACACCTTATGAATCGCTTTGGAGAAAAGTATGTATGCATTTGTCCATGATAAAAAGTATATTTTATTGCATATACATTTTTGTAAAAGGAAGTGAATTTAGGCCAAATGGTGCATCCAAGTTTGGCCAGTTGCATGAGCTCCCATAGTGGATTATGGCCAAGTACACACTGTAAAGTTGCAGGAGTGACGACTACATTTAAAATTAGAATTTCTGTAAATGCGGTTGTCGCTTCCTGCTATTTTCTGGAGTCAGTCCTGTTGTAGAATGCGGTTGTTGCTCCTGTAAATTACAGAACTGTGTCTGTACATAACAGTACCAAGCACTTGAAGGTAAATTACAACCAAATGTAAACATTGTGTATGAGTCCTAAGTCTGTCTAATGCTGGAAATTCTTTCATGTCTGTATTGTATTGATGTGTGACTTTCTCCTGAATTCTTTTTATTATTATTATTATTATTATTATTATTTCTTGCCCATCCTCTGAGCAAAAGATGTGTTTGGCTGTTTCTCTGGTTGAGCAATATCCCTGTCTGAAGGACTCCCAGGGTAAAGGGTATGTGAGTACAACTTTCTTATTGCCTCATTTCTAAAGCTTTTCATTTTAAAAGGAACAAATTGGTCTATGGTCTTGTTACATTCACAGGATACTATGGATTTGCTTGAAGCTGAAAACCTTATTCTGAAAGTGAAGAAAATGAGTAGCTCATTCTATGGAGCAACTAAAAGGACATGGTGATGGAAAAAATTAGATGAGAACAGAATATATTTTGTGAGCAAATGCAAAAAAACTTTGAAAAAATATTTATCCTCCTATCTCATTTTTTTCCATCACCGTGTCCCTTTAGGGGCTCCATAAAATGTGTTTTTCATTATATGTGTCTTTCCAAATAAAGTATTTAGTTTCGGTCATATTCCTACAGGATACAAACTAGGGTTGTGACGGTGAGGAAATTTTTCCACCGGTTAATCGACGCTTAACAACAGCGTTAATACCGATATCACCGTGGTGGGGGGTCATATGAATCTTAGTTTGAGTTTTTCCTCTTTCCCTCACTTTCCTCTGCTTAAATGGCTTGTAAAAGCACCGTGCACATTTTACTTTCACTTTTAGCGGCTATTCGGCATCAACTGCTTTAATTCAATTCAAGCAACAACAAAATGCAACGTAGAACATAGAACTTTTATTAACAAATCGAATAAAAATACACCATGCTATATGCCTAATATAAAAGAACAAATAACTTTTATAGTAACTCAAATAACACAAAGTTTAAATAGGTATAGGTACAAAACTAAAAATCAGTAATGAATGAAGAACAAATAATTATGAAAAGCAGAATGTTTATTATCAAAACAAATAAGAATGTTTGGAGGCATGAACGGCATAAACCATCATGTAAAATAATAAAGAAGAAAAAAACAGTTAAATAAAATAAAAAATCAGCAATAACTGTGGAACCAAATAAATGAGAATAAAAACTACTTTTGTGTTTTTAGGAAGCATGGTTCAGCCCTGGACGAAGCCATCGTCCAGCTACTGGATTCCTGGAGGAACGTTTGCGAAATGTCAGGAAGAGAACCCGTCGTGAAAACTGCACAAGCCGTGAGAAAGAGGATTCTCAAGCCATAAGCAGCACCTTGATTATACCAGGTAAAAGTTAAAATTTGTTATCTTTTACTAAAAGCAAGTGTTTATTATTTTGGCAAATATCCTTAATTTTGTTGTTGTTAAAATTATATTTACTTGCGGAGCCAAGTATTTCACCTGACAGAGCAGTACAACTTGCAGAATGGCTTAAAAATATGTGGCCAGCTAACCAAGTTGCAGATTACATGAAAGAAACAGCCCTCCACAGGGCTCAGTGGATAAGAGCTAACGGGACAAAATCTATCGAGGAAATAACTTGTGAATTCCCTCGACTCCTTGATACTCCAGGCATGGTAGGTCCAAATCTGTGCATCTTTTTCCAGAAAGTCAGAATTCCTTTTGATGGTCATCTGGATGGGCGATGTGGCAAAAAAACGAACATGTGTCTTGTAGAAATATATTTTTAAATAGGGAAATTAGTTTGCCTGTACTGCTCTGGAACTGGAAGGCTGAAGACAGAGCATTGCCTTTTAATTTTTTAAATAAGTTAATGCACTGTTGATTTCTCATTTTCAGATTTCACAAGACTTCTCTGTATTATTCCCCGACCACGCAGAGAGACTTTTCCAAACTTGGAAAATGAGTTTCAAAGACAAAATCCTTTGCTTTGCCAGCCAGGAGAAAAAGCCGCAGGAGCTTCTCCACAATTTAGACAATTTGTCTCCAGGTATAGTTGTGAATGCAAGAACTTATAGTTATTCCTTAGAATAATGATGACAAAATAATTGATACAAAATATTAATCTGCACAGAAGTCCAAAGTGACGTTGCATTCAGGCTGCTTCCTGTAATACTGCCCACCCCTGTCTACAAAAAAGGGATGAAAATGTTCAAACCAAGCTTGGAAGAAAATATCAAGTCTTTCATTGAATTCAAGCATGTAAGTAATTTTGTATTGCACACATCATGTGCAAACCATACTAAGAGCAAATTAAAAGGGCTAAACATATCAAGTGTTTATAAAGTCACTGTCATCTCAGTATTAAATTATTTGTCATTGCTTAGAATCAGAAAAGAACTCCAAAAGCTATATACAGTGGCAAGTGGCAAGTATTTGAACTAGAGGTCGACCGATATTGGATTTTGCCGATACTGATGGCTAGGTTGGACCACACTGGCCGATACCGATAAATTAACCGATTGTTTTTAAAATGGATACTGGAAAAAAAAAAAAAAAAAAAAAAACAGTACTAAACAATACTAATAGTAGTAGTAGTAGTAATACAAGTAATAATAACAATAAAAGTAATAGTAAATGTTGAAATTACCACACTCTAATAGGGCCCTATGAAATATGTTTTTTCCTAAATTCCATTTTATTTCCAAATTCCGTTATTTAATTTTTCTGGATTCTGTTTTTTTTTTTTTTTGTCCATTTTAATTTGACTCCGCTCCTTTTTAATAGTTAAACTAAAGTTTCTTAATCATAAAGCAAGTCTAATTAATTAAAATCATGAAACTTATACATTTTCAAATCAATTTAAATTTTTTTTAACAAAAATTATATGATTAGGGCCCTATGAAATGTTTTATTTTTTCTCACCATATTTTTTTTATTGTTACCAAATTCTGTTTTAGCATGTCTAATAATTTGAATGCATAAAACAACTTATTTTTTTTCTTAAAGAAGCCTTATGATTTTTTTCCCCTCAAAAATTCTGTGTGTATTTACATTTTTATTGTTACCAAATCAAGGCATGAAACATTAATTTTAACAGAAAATTAACATTAATTAATTTTTATTATTATTAGGGGTTCAAGCACTCAGTGCTGAAACCCTATTGTAATTGTAAGGATTTTTTTTTACTATTATTATTTTTCTCTGCTAAAACTGATCGTGCAGACCAAACCGTAAGGCCTAGAGACTTGAAACTTGGTCAGAATGTAGAGCTCCCTGAGGGGACATCCTGGCAAAGAACCGGCCCAATCGGCCTAACGGGGGCACTACAGCGCAAAAAAACAATTTTCAGACATTTTTGGCCATAGCTCATAAACCGCTTGACGTAGACTCAAAAACATTACATTGTTGCTCTTCTTGGGTTAGTAGGAACAAAATTGCTCTGCGCCTTTTTTTACTCTACGACGCACCGTTTTTCCATAAAATTGACCTATATCCCAAAAACCTTCTTTTGCGAACTAGTCCTAGGTTTTTCACGCAATCAGAACCAAACCAATGCAGAAATATTCTCTTGACACTGAATATCAATAATTATCAAAAAAAGTTGAAAATTCGATTTTTGCGCGATACTGTAAGCCAAAAAGCGTCTATGCTAACATTAGCCAAATGATATTTTAGCTATAACTTTTGAACGGAATGAGATATCTTCACCAAGTATAAGCTCAATCTTTGGTCAAATAAAAAAAATTGCGCATCTCTGCTACTTGGAGGCGCTATAAGATAGAAAAAAAACACATAAATGGCTATAACTAGGGTGAACAAATGTTTGAAAGCATGTGTTTATTCAAATTTCATTAATCAAAAACAAGAAAATTTTACCATTGATTATTTATTAGTTTAATATCTTATATTTATCATTAATAATTCATACAAATTCATACATTCTGGTTTGACTTAATTTTTCTGGATTCTGTACTTTTATGATTTAATACAAATATACTATCAAAAAATGGTAGTAATGAAAATGCATACAAATTTAACAATTTAATGATGTTTTAAAATCTTTATTCTTTTATGTTTTCGCAAAGGGCTGCACAACAGAGATTTACTAAATTAAAATGAGGGAAAAAATTATATAGTAGGCTACATTATAGTACAATCGATTTCTGTAAATTTCTTCGAGTTAAAAAGCAGAATTTATTTAGACGGGTTGTATTGAAGAGCTTTGAGTGTCAATGTATTTGTTTTTGACAGTGGTTTTCTCAAATAAAATGATGAAATGTTTATTAATTGTTCTCTCAGTGAGGCTCTCATTGTTTGTGTTCATGTCCTCAGATAGTGAGAAAACTGGCACTTTAAGCCACACTGGCGCATACTTGTGTATGTGAGTACATGACAACGCCGCTCATTCACAGAGAGACATGCACAAACAAACAGATTATCCTATATATTTATAGCAATGCTTTGTCATTATTTTACAGCTTTGTTTTTTATTTATTCATCAATCCATCAAATCGCACATTTTATGTGACATCTGCAGAGTAGCTAGCTACTGTAAATTCATTGTCATGACTGGATTCTGTGCTTCACTCCGCATCACAGAAATCATAATGCATTAACCTTAAATTATAAATGGGACATAGCTGTATCTGCACGGGATGATGATGTTCTGAATAGGTAAACATGTTCGATGCGTTTCCTTGTTTTGCAGCCGCTTTCCGACCACAGTTTTGCAAACTGTGTCTACCTTCAAGGACAAATAAGCATTCGTCTTTTCTATATAAAAAGTATTCCCATACTAGTGCCAATTTTAACTCATATTTTGACGTGGGATAGAGATTAGAGATAACGGCCTCTGTCTCTGATGTTGTCTCCCCTGTACGTGTGGGTGGAGCAAGAGAACAGTTAGGTGGAAAGTTGTTGCCTAGGCGCAGGTGAGATTCTGTGTCTGTTATTTTCTCTCAATACCGTAGATAAGCAAATGTACACGGTATGATAATCGTACATGTTTATATTGCTGTATATCGTCATATATATGTGCACTAACTAGATGTTGTCTACAAAATCCCCAGGAACTGAATCTCCTCTGTAAGACTGCTCCGTGGATATTGTCATGTTGAGCAGTACTGGAACCATGACAACTAACCCTTTCTAAATGTTATGTGAGTTTATATTAAGAGGAAAGTTGTCAGACTAATACATATATCTAAAGCATTTTACTTATATCACTTTTTCGTGTGCCTCTTGTTAAACATACTCTCTAAAAAGTTATGAGTTATATGAAGGGGGAAAGTCATCCAACTAATATATATGAAGCATTGTACTGTGTTCTATACTTGTGTATATAATGTAAATGTTAAATCGAAGCTAATTAATTTATGATATTTATTTTTAAAATTTATAAAATGGAAGTTGTATATATTTTATATGCTGTTTTATTGTCATTGAGCATGAAAAAATATGCTTTTTGTATAGAATTATATATGCTTTATGTCTTGCATTTGGATGTTTTTTTTTATTAATAAATCTTTACCTTTTGAGATATTTACTGTTGCTTTTAGAATTCTCTGTGATTATTTTATATATTAAATAAACCTATTTCAGGTTTGTTTTTAACCAGCAATGTAGTCATTTTAATCATAATGGGTAAATAAAAAACACACAACAATTGGGTCAAAGATTTAACCCACGGTGGGTCTGTCCATATTTGACCCAGCGTTGGGTTGCCAAAAATCCAAGTTGGGTTGTTTTAACCCAGCATTTTTTAGAGTGTAATATCATTGGCTGGTAATATTCGCTCTTACATTTTCCCATATTCTCACTTACACGTGCTCTCCCCTCACACCTCCTTTCCATGTACTCCCCGACCTTTCTGCCATAGACACTTCACTAATATAATTGCAGGTGTTGCTTATGTAAGAGAATTTTCTTAGTAAGGGTGACCAGCTTCCAGCTACTGTACATCTTTTGACTTCATTTCTCATGGGCCTTCTGCCAATTTTTCCCAACCCTTTTCCCACAGGCCAATGAAACATTGTATCAAAAGTCAATACACCCCAGAGGCAGGGCCGGAGCCAGACATTGTAAAATCCAGGCTTAGCCCAAATCTATATTTGTCCAAAGACATTTTAATTTTCTATTAACAGCTTTACTGACATGAAAGGAGCTTTTTTGTCGTATTCTTGTTCAGAAAATGTACATTATTTGACACTGTAATTTGTAAAACTATGTTTGGTGTACTCCTCTAGGGGGGGTCCGGGGGCATGCCCCCCCGTAGAAAATTTGTACATTTTAAGGTTAAATGCATCAATCTGGTGCACTCTGGAAACTCAAATTAAGAGCTACAACCCATGTACAGTGTGCAAATTGAACAAAGAAACAGCATTGACTTGTACCTGGACATTAAAAAGGGTTTAAACATCTTTTTTTTTTTTTTTTTTTTTTTTTACAATACTTTGTATTTCTTTTTAAAAGATAAATCCTTGAGCTTTTATTTTGATCACCAGATCACCAGCTGATCGCGTGTGCAAATGCGCTCACTTCTCTTTAAAATACGCAGCACAGACAGACTGTATATATACTTAATCACTGTCTTTCGCTGTTTATAAAGGCACAAAGCCATATCACGGTTTCGATTTTAGCTCGTTGGCAAACGTAGTATGTTTAATTTTCAGTTCATTATGAAACGGTGGCGGCAGCAGAGGGTCATTAATGGGAAACACTGAATGAATGTATAGTGATAAATGTGCTAAAGTTGTCATATCAGTTGTTATATAACAAAAACCCTTCAACCGGACCGAAAGAGAGTCTCGAGGCCTGCCGCTGCTCTGAGTGAGTGACAGGAGGTGTGTCTGTGTTCAGCTGCGGCGTGTGAACGCGCTGTCGGAGAGAAGAGAGAAAAAGCGATAACGTTACCGGTGTATGGTCGGATACTGTAGAAAAGCGGGTATGAACTGCTTAACGTATTTTAATAGAGAGATATGTTTAGAAAAATTATATAGTTTATTTTAGGTCTATTTACAGGCTGATGCAGTAGCCTATATGCAAAGCCAAAGCGCAACGAAATAAAGCAACTTCGGGGGTTTACACAGGCTATTGTCCAGTTTCATATTTGCTCAGTGACAGTCATTACATTGGGGCTGACTCAAAACATTCGGGGCTGAAGCCCCGGCAAAATCGGCTGGCGCCGCCCCTGCCCAGAGGCAAGAAGCCTTCATGTGACACCCTTAATAATGGTCTTGTTCATTTCACAGCCACCTGTTGTCTGGTGGAAAATTACCAACAAAATATGCTCAAGTAAACTTGTTTGACCCTTACAGTTACAAGAGGCCTCAAAACACTTCTAGCTTTTATAGTAAGCAAAACAAATTCTACAATTGTTTTCTATAGGATGGATAAAATACTCCATCATATCACAGATTGAACCAAGCCTACTTGGCAGATGCAACATTAGTACAGTTGAACAGTAACTAACCCTTTAAAGATGGCGCCGCGCATGGCAGCCACAGTGCTTAGCTCTTCAGTGTTTGTACTGTTTTTGTTAGTTTTTCCTGTTTTTTGTTTTTCAAACACCATCAGTTTTACCAGGGATGAACTGCTGAACATTCGGCAGTACACACCACAAAATCTTTTACCGGATTTCAATTATTCAGACGTTTTGTTGAATGTTGTAGTCGGCGGAGCGGCAGCGCTGTTTAAGCTTCAGGACGCGCAGACGGGGAAAGCGTGCCGGCGCCCTCGTGAAGCTCAGACAGCGCGGATTAAGAACGCCGTTGCCTAGCATCCATCTGGCGAATCTCCGCTCTCTGCCCAACAAAACGGATAAACTCCTTCTGCTCTCCCGGACAAATAAGGATTTCTCGAACTCGGCTGCTCTGTGCTTCACGGAAACCTGGCTGAACGACGCCATTCCGGACAGCGTGTTAAGTCTGCCGGGATTTCAGCTGTTTAGGTCAGATCGCGATGCAGAATCAACGGGGAAATCACGTGGCGGCGGGACGTGCTTTTACATCAACTAAAGGTGGTGTTCAGATGTAACTGTGTTAAAGAAGATGTGCTGTCCCGATTTTGAAACACTCTTCATTAACTGCAAACGTTCTATTCGCCGCAGGAGTTTTTGCTCGTTCATTCTGGTGAGCGTCTATTCCTCCGCAAGCGCACGTGAGCTCGGCTTTACAGTTACTCGCTGATATGATCACAGAGAGCGAGCAACAACATCCGGACTCTGTTCTAATCATTCTCGGGGACTTTAATAAAGTGATTCTCTCACGTGAACTGCCCAAATACAGACAGCATTACTTGTCCCACCAGAGACAGTAATATACTCGACCATTGTTACACAGCTGGTCAACTGCGCTGACCAGCTGGCCCCCATCTTCACACAGATCTTCACTGGAGCTGTGCGAAGCCCTCAATTCAAACGCTCCACTATCATCCCGTCCCAAAGAAAACCAAATTACTGGACTAAATGACTAAAGCCTGTGGCTCTAACGTCTGTGGCCATGAAGTCATTTGAAAGACTGGTTCTGGCTTATCTGAAGGACATCACTGGACCCTTACTGGACCCCCTGCAGTTTGCTTACCGAGCAAACAGGTGGATGATGCAGTCAATATGGGACTGCATTATGTTCTCCAGCATCTGGACAGACCAGGGTCTTATGTGAGGATCCTGTTTGTGGACTTCAGCTCTGCTTTTAACACCATCATCCCATCACTCCTCCAGCCCAAACTATCTCAGCTCTCCGTGCCCACCTCTGTCTGTCAGTGGATCACCAGCTTCCTGACAGACAGGCAGCAGCTAGTGAGGCTGGAAAATTCTCATCCAGCACCCTCACCATCAGCACCGGCGCCCCTCAGGGCTGTGTCCTCTCCCCACTGCTCTTCTTCCTCTACACCAACGACTGCACCTCTAAAGACCCCTCTGTCAAGCTCCTGAAGTTTGCGGATGACACCACACTGATCGGCCTCATTCAGGACGGTGACGAGTCTGCTTACAGACTGGAGGTTGAACAGCTGGCTGTCTGGTGCAGTCTTAACAACCTGGAGCTCAACACACTCAAGACAGTGGAGATGATCGTGGACTTCAGGAGAAATCCCCTGCTCTCCCCCCACTCACCATCATGAACAGCACTGTGACTGCAGTGGAGTCATTCAGGTTCCTGGGCCACCACCATCTCCCAGGACCTGAAGTGGGACAACCACATTGAGTCCATTGTGAAAAAGGCCCAGCAGAGACTGTATTCTTCGCCAACTGAGGAAGTTCAACCTGGCCACAGGAGCTGCTGAAACAGTTTTACTCTGCCATCATTGAATCCATCCTCTGCACTTCAATTACCGTCTGGTACAGCTCAGCTACCAAAATGACCTCAGAAGACTACAGAGGGTAGTCCGGGCTGCTGAGCGAATCATTGGCACAACCCTCCCCACTCTCCAAGAACTGTACTTATCCAGAGTGAGAAAAAGGGCAAAGAAGATCACTCTGGACCCCTCACATCCAGCACACTCCCTCTTTGAACTGTTTTCCATCTGGTCGACGCTACAGAGCCCTGAGCACCAGAACGACCAGACACAGGAACAGTTTCTTCCCTCAAGCAATTAACTCATGAACACTTGACAAACACTGAACACACAACACTATTACACTTTATTTACTTAAAACATTTTTATATTTCAAATTTGCACACATAACTGTACATACAATTGTCTATATTAATATTGTTTTTTGCTTTTTTTGCACTTTGTCTATCTTGTAAATTGTATATTATTTTTATTCTCTTTATTATGTGTCTTGTCTTGTTGCTGTCACTCTGTTGCACTGTGGAGCTTCTGTCACTAAAACAAATTCCTAGTATGTGTAAACAACATACCTGGCAATAAAGCTCTTTCTGATTCTGATTCTGATTTAGAACAGAATGCTGTACTACTATATAATGTAATAAATGTCTCCTCTCCTGTGTTGTGGGCAAACATACAAACATAACATTCTCTGAAATGTTTTCTGTAGTACTTCAGTTGGTATTTCACATGGGCCAATCTCAAAACAGAACATTAGCCAAACAGTATCGCCAGCAAATTATCAGTTTGTTTTATATATATATATATATAAGTACATAGTAAATCACATACCTCAATAAAATATGAATGCAGTGTTGTACATATTGCTTTAAAAATGTCATTATATATGAATATAAACTTATGTACATTATCACTATCAAAACATTATATTAACTCATAACTCATATATTTACCTACCTACAGAAATGAAAGATAATGAAAGAATTTTAAGTTTTTACAATGTTATTAATACACAATTTCTGTTTATTTCATTATTCATTAATTGACCATGATAATAGCGATTGATACATTTAAATATGTATAATATAAATAATAAAATTAGGTACTATTTTTTGCTAAGTAGTGGTGTATGTTGTACAACGAAATGTGAAATGTATAGATGTTTTTTTGTTTTGTATAGATGTTTTTTTTGCAATGTTTTTTTTTTTTCTTACACAGAATAGACATCCTGGAGTGTGTTCAAGCAGAAAAGATTCTGACAGATGAAGAGATAACAAATTAACAAGAAAAAATGTATCCAATCCAAAATTTTATTACCTAAATGGCATTTCATAATTATACATGCATTTCAGCCTGGTTAAATATACTTTGAAATATATAAGTAATATTCAGGATTTGGAAAGAAAGCTGCAGAGTGCACAGGTTCTCTCCAACAGAATGTATCTGTGGAAAAATCAAGGATTTGATCCATCTCAGTCTTTTTAAGGATATGAAGATAAGTGGACTGTTTTTTCTCTCTTAATTTTACAAAAAATGGATGGATGCATGAAATGTCAGGAATTTTTTTAATGTTTATTTCTTTACTTTATTTCCTACTCCAGACAGAAGACCTAATCCAGCGACTGGAAAAAAATCCTGTTTGTGCCTGGAACTGTAGCTGAGAAACAGCTATTTATTACGAGGTGATTTTGCCAGAGGTGAGCTAATATATGGGAGTTTGTATACTTTTTAAAAATGTATAGAACATGGTTTGGAGAAAATATAACTCTAATGTATCCCTAATAGTCTCTAATAGTTAGAATCAAAACTGCATTACTTCAGTAAAAGTAGTATTTTAAGAAAGACCTATAAAGACCTATAAAACCTTGGATGTGGTTAAAGCTGCTTATTTTTAACAATGTTATTAATACTTTATTTGTATTAGGTTCTGATTCAGTGGTTGCAAAGCCAAAACATGTGCAGATACAGAGCTGAATCTGTGCTTCTAAAGTGCACATCTTTCCATGGAAAGAAAAGGTAGAGGACATTGCTTGCATTGTGGGTGTGCATACCTAATGTATGTGTAACATCGCTAAATCCTTTCATTCTATCGTCACGATAGTGATTTTCTAGGTCAAGTTAACAGCTCCATAAAGACCTAATGTGCCTCCAATTTTTTTTCACAGTGCTGCAGAGATAACATCAGGAGACACAGAAAGCACTTAAGAGGTAAGACATATTTTCAAACCCTGACCCAAACAACCCAAAGTTGAATTTTTGTAATAAAAAAAGGTCAAAAACAGGATCCTAGATAGTGTAATTAAAGGGATAGTTCACCCAAAAATGAAAATTTGATGTTTATCTGCTTATCCCCAGCACATCCAAGATGTAGGTGACTTTGTTTCTTCAGTAGAACACAAATGATGATTTTTAACACCAACCGTTGATAATGCATGTCAATGGGAACTGGAAAAAAAACAAACATGCACAGACAAATCCAAATTAAACCCTGCGGCTCGTGACGACACATTGATGTCATAAGACATGAAACGATTTGTCCGGGTAGTGAGGTCTGATCGTGCTCTGATGATGGAAGTGATGTTTCGCACTCATTGAAGCAAAGCGCGAGAGATCACTTCCGGCATCAGAACACGTTTTTTGACCTCACTAACCGGATGCTGAATGCAGTTGGACATAGTGGTGTATTAGAGGTAAAAATGATATAAATACGGTTCGGTTTCTCGCACAAACCGATCGTTTTGTGTCTTAGGACATCAATGTGTCGTCACGAGCCGCAGGGTTTAATTTGGATTTTGTCTGTGCATGTTTTTTTTACTCTTATAGACGAAGTTCCCATTGACATGCATTATACGACTGACCGACTGCAACGGTTGGAGTTAAAAATCATAATTGTGTTCTACTGAAGAAACAAAGTCACCTACATCTTGGATGCCCTGGGGGTAAGCAGATAAACATCAAATTTTCATTTTTGGGTGAATTATCCCTTTAACGTTAAGCAGCAACCTTCCTATGCACAGAAGCCACCATCACATGCCACTTGTTTAGAGGCACATCTGGTTTTCCGTGGCATGTGTCAGAGGATTGTGGCCTGATTTACACTCTCAATAGAAACTCTTTAATGTACATGTAATCACATACCCACTGCTTAATTCTATACAGATGTTTTTAAGATGTTAAATGACAAATCTTGATAGACATTGTTTTGTTACAAAGAGCATTTATTTTATTAATGATGCAATGTAAATGCTCTAATACTTTGAAGCATTTGTTTATAACATCAGTAATACACATTGACCATGTTTTCTTTTTTACTGCAGGAAAACCCTTTTTTGAAAGACATCATGGCCGCAACACATTTGATGCTGGAGTACATGTCCCAAGTGTCCTTTTCATGGACAAAGAGGAACAAGTACAATCCTTTGAAACAGCTGGACGGGTGAATTGGATGAAAATTCACCAGCTTGTACATTTGTCTTTGCAAAAAAAGAGGACTATGAAAAGTTCTACATTGAACTTGGAGATACAAGAAGTCCAGACTTTTCGCCACATTTGAGGTGCATGATTAATGCTCAATTAATGCACAGTCCCCTTTTTTTTTTTTTTTTTTTTACTTTTTTACAAATAGTTTACATAAAATACATAAAGTTTAGTAAAGAGTGAACAACAGCAACAACTTAACAGTGTCATCATTACTGCAACCTTTCTGCCATATATAATGCTTTTTTTATTATTGTATTTTTACAGTAAAACATTCCATTAAATTATATAACTGGACAGTAACAGGTGCTACAAAGAGCAACAGCGGAGAAAGTCTGTGGCTGAAGATGCCAGAGTTTCAGCTTTAGCATATAAGAAACTTTTCTGCATAACAGTATATATTCATGTAATGACATTTCAAAACAATATGTAATACACTGCATTAATATTTTATTAAGGCATGTGATTTACTATATAAATAGCGCACACTTTCATCTTTATCTTATGCAGTGGAGCATCAGAACTGTATTATCAAAATGTATAAATGCTTAGAAATTGCAGTACTGTGGTTTATAATGTTATTTTGCTGAAATGTAGAATAATATTCTTCGATTTATGTAATTGGCCTGGCCACTGGATTTGCCGCTACGAGATGCCGATGCTGCATTTTGTGCCAGCCACACAGGCGAGCACCCGATTTAAGTCCATTTTATAATAATAAAGTTATAATACTTATACTTACATAATTAAATTTCTAATCCAGTTTATTTTGTTTTAAATGGTTTGTTTTATTTTTCTTGCTGACTATCAAATTTACGGTCAACGACTGGCTTTTATTAGGTAAAATATTACGTGACATTGTTTCCAACACTGATTGAACCGATTAAGACGTGATACTGTAGCTTACAGTAGCTTATCTGTGTCTTTCAACATATTTTCTGATGTTCATTCATGTTTATTTCGTTCTGTAAAGTAGTAAAGAGGAAGGGATGATCGCGTTTACTCACGATCTGTGACAACTGTTCAAGATGAAAACTGAAAAGTGACGCACAGTCTTTGTTCAACTTTATTTGCATAATATAAATAAATGTATAGCCTAGGCCTATTTGCTTATCCTGTAAGCTCGTAAATAAAAATGAAAATGTGGACGAAAAAAGTAACTATTAAAATATAAAAATTAAAATGACAGGTAATTGAATATGACGGAATTTTTACTATCCTGTCCGTCAAAATGACAGACAGTGCTAAAGTCTAACGCGACCTCTGCTTGAGAGAATACATGTTTAATTAATAGTGTTATTTTTCCATTTAAGGAGTCATGGCATGAGATTCTTAAGAACAAATTCAAGAAAGAAAGATCACCCTTGGTTGACATTGAAGAGATAAACAATGTTCGCAGTAGATTCAACAGAGTAAGGAACCTGATGACTTCTCCAAGCATCCAACAGACATGTGACACCAAGAAGGCAACAATTAAATAAGTATGTCAAATGATCTGACACCTTAATTCATATTTACAGTAATGGATGTCTGGATGTAATCCATGTAATCCAAGACATGTACCAAAAGAGAGAAAGGTCTAAAGAGGCAAGAGTCACAAATAGAATAATCTTCAGGATTTAAGAATAGGTTAAAGCATAATGTTATTAAATGAGTGCATGTGTTTTTATGAATAGAGTGAATCAGGAGAAGATGAATACTCCATAGGGATCCACTTGGAGAAAATGAGAACAGAATGCTTGAAGAGGACACCAAATGTCCAACTTTTACAAGACTGCATGGCACGGACAAGGAAAGAGAGGGCAGACTACATGAAACATCACTCTACAAAAGAATACTATCATGATCTAGCCCTTAAAGGGGTCATATAATGAAACTTTTACAAGAAGTAAAGTCTCTGATGTTCCCAGAGTGTGTATTTTAAATGTATTATGTTGCTATTTTTTGGTTGCATCAAGGACGTAAACAAAGACCAGCTACAGTAAAGCTTTAATCAGGATAAAACCGTATATTAAAAGCTAACAAACAACAGTAACATACACAAGTGACAACATAGATTCTCACATAAACTGTAACACTGGACATAATATGAGACACAGACCTCTGACAGGAAATAGGAACACTCTGCATTCTCAGCAGAAACTTCAGGTCATTTTCCTCTTTCTGCAGTGCCTTTAAAAACAAAAGAATACCAGAGTTGACCAAATGCACGTTGCATGCTTAAAAAACAGAATGACACTGAGGCCTGGGTCTAACAGTTTTCAATTTTAAGCTTTTATTAAGAAAATCCTGCCTCGGGAAGCCATGCTTACCTGCTGAAATACTGCGTTGTCGATATCACTGATATCACACTGATTTCATGCTTTCACACTCTTAATTTCTGTACTGTTCTGAAAATAAAATTCATAACTCCTCAGGGTTGAAATGAAGTCTAAAACAGTGCTAAAACTTTTCTGAAATGGATCTGATACTAGCAACATAATCTGTCCTAAAAATATGCCATAAACAACAGGGTGTGCGGTCTTGACCAAAAGTTACACCACTGACAGTTTCACTCACAGTTCAACCCCCTGAATCAGTAAATGCATTTGAAAAATCATTTTACTTTTACGTACTTTTAACAACCCACTGTGTTTGATGTTTTCTGTTTACTGAAAACAGTTATCAAATTAATATATACCTTTAATAAAGTTAATAATAAATTAAGGTAGGGATCCAATTTGATTTATATTACTCTAAACCAGATGCTGTCATCCTTGAGGTCATGATCCCCTGCCAGAAATGCAGATAAAGCTAGTGACGTGAGAAAGCAAAATGATATGTTCATGCAGCAAACATTTAAACATTAAAAATTTAGTTCTTTAAAATTCAACACATTGTTTTGAGTGTAAACACACAGACACCACTGAGCTATGACTGTTCAAAGCTGTTCAAAATCCTGCTAAGCTCAGAGTGCCACTCACATTTTCCATTAAATTACATAGTCCAGCTATGTTTTACTTGGAGTGCTATGTTTGTTTTCAGTCAGTATCCTATTCAAAAACTATCAGCTCATTAATCATTACAGTGCAGTCCAACCTAGTTATCATTATCAGTAAAATCCACTATCGGTCGACCTCTAATAAAAAAAAAGTTCACATAGGATGTGCTCTTGTGTTCAAAACTTATACACTGTAAATTCTAACAAGTTCAGTTTACTTAAAAAAAGTTTGGAAACCGATTGCCTTATTTTGCAACGCAAACTTAAAGGGAAATCTGAAGTAAAGTTAATAATCTATTAAAAGTAAAGAAATCTAACTCTTCCCAAGTAAATTAAGTAATAAATATCAAGTTAGTTTGTCAATTCTAGTTAACATACTCTAGAATATTTATTAATCTTACTTAAGATTTAATAGTAAGATTACACGAGAAATTCCATTTAACTAACAGTGTTATATTGTGTTCTGCAAACATCTTAAATACTATTATTCTCAACATGGCTTTAATCTGCCATTTTATGCTACGTAGACTTAAAAAACTATGTGCAATCCACATTTTCTTCAAGTAAAGTGAAAGAAGAATAGTATGTTGTACTGACAAAGCTTTGTTAGTATAGTTCACTTACACGAGAGTACTACTAACTAAAAGAAGAACTGTAGAGTACTTAATTTACTTTAAATAAAACTTTATTGTCACCATTGTTGTGGTTTGCATGCTGAATGTTGAGATCTGTATGTGGCTCAAGTGGTCAGCTGTAAGCTGTTACAGATACTCAATTAAAAGTTTAACAAGATGGTGATAACATAGTGTTAGCACAAACATTTTAAAACATTACTACTGAATACAAATATTAAACATCTGTAACGAATGTAGCGGTTATTAATCAATTTATGGATGAAATATGAATAATAATCATAGGTTATGATAAAATTATGATTCATATATCGACCCAAGGGAATTAAACATATATTGTGAATCAATTACAACGAATTATAATCAATTATATATATGATTAGTTCTGGTTTAATAATTATTTAGAGAAACTGTTCGTTTGTCCAGCAAACTAGTCCCTCACAGAATATTATAAACAGAGTTATTCTCTGGCCATGAAAATAACTTATAGCATCAAAGCATAAAGCGATCGAAAAACGTTAAAGTGACTTGGTTTTCAGCTGAAAGAACAAACAGAACAATCGAGCGTGAATAACGTTTTAATATATGCAAACTACGAATACAGAGGTTATACGTCTAAATATATATACAAGAATACACACCTATGTACAAGAGTGGAAGTAGAGAAGGAAAGAGAGAAGGCAAGTAGCAAACTCACAACCAGTCCAAGCCAGCACGGAAATCAGTTTCATCATCTAAGATTGAGAAACGGCAGTATACTTGCATTGGTTGTGTGTGTCGAATTTCAGGTTAGCGCTGGTGCAGTTCGTTGGCTTCCTCCGTTCCGCGGGAAGGTTCGAACTGAGGACTTGAGAGTGAGTTTCGCTGGAAGATGGCGGTCCCGAAGCTGAGCGCGATGGCAGCGCGTGGTCACCGGAGATGTCCGGGAAAAACGTGCACGAGATGCTCGTGAGACAATCGGGGGAGAACAACACAAGAAATTGTGCGTCTTGCTTTTATGACAGATAAGCCGACACACACTCCTTGGTGGGGTAGCCAATAACATGGGTGCAAAGTTGGCGGGAAAGCTTTCCCTTTGTTTGGCCTCACGACTTAATCCAATGATTATGACTGTCAGATCAGATCTCCAAATGGAGTGCGTTCTTCACAGTATCATTAATTAGAAAATGCATTTGTCAGCTCTGTGACATATCTCAGTGAATAGCTTGTGTCCGGAGCTTTACGGAGAGATCAAACTCGGTACATCAGAAATGCCTATAAAAGAAGTTATGTTTACAGACAGAATTCTATCATTAAATGCACACTAGCACAAATACTCATTTAAACACTAGGAAACATGCATACGCTTCAAAATACAGGGTGGGTATATGTTGGCATAATTGTATCTTACATATACAGTCAAAAATGTATGTATGCGTCTGTGTTTTGTGTGTGTGCCCGTGTTTTGTGTGGTGTGTTGGAATGTGGATCTGGTCAGTCTCTGGGGGGGGGTGCTCCTTTTGAAGTCACCAAAGTGAGGAAGTTGCAGTTTTCTGTTTACCCTCACAGGTCCACAAACCTGCCGAAAGTCACACGTCCGGAGCCGAGGTAGTGATTAACAAACAAAGTTCATCAGGTTAAAAGCGTTCTGGAAATCCAAAGTTTATTGACTCTGAACGGATCCATCTACGTTACAGATCTAACTAAACAACATTCAGTTATAAATCAGATCATCTCTTAAAAAAATTATATTTTATACTTCTCTTCCTTTGAAACCACAAACAATGATTTCTTGATGCATGGCTACACCAAAATGGAGAGAATTATAAAATCTTTAACAAAGTTCCAAGTGCCCAACCAAAGGGAACATGAATCACCATCATGGTAAGTAAAAAAAAAAAGAAGAACTTTTTAGGAAAAATCAACATCAAACTAATTGATTAACTTGGGTTTTCTGAGTAAACAAGCCATTAATAGACAGCAAGAATAGCTTTTACTTTATTTCACCGAAGTAGATCCACTCTGCAAACATAACGTTGAATCCTCAGTCCGTGTGATTCTGCACTGTGTGGAGGGATGTCTTGGCATGTCTTGAAATTTTTTTGTAATTTTACTCAAATTACATTAGTTATGGGAACTATCTGTTCTAAAATTTCAGCAACAATTACAAATTGTTGCTGAAACAATTTGGTTAAAATCAAGTAAACATACTAGTGTTTTATAGTAAGGGACACTATTTGAATTTACAGTGTAAGGGCTTTTCATACTTGAAATAGTTAACCCTGGGTAAATGGAATCCTGGGTTATCTTGCTTCACGTTTCACATTGCTCATATACCCGGGGTTAACAATTAACCCTGACATTTCACATTGTGCATTCGTTAACACTCTTATTCGGATATTTACGATGTCAGTGTCATTGATTGGATAAATGCAGCACGGACCTGTTAGCTCTAGCATTGCGCATCCTATTGCCGACTGTGCTATCGAGTTTATACTGAATGGACATTTCGGACTATAAAGATAAGAATAAAAGGTTTCTTCTTCATCCAATTTTTGCATTTTCTGTCAGCATTTTACATCACTGGGCCTGAAAACCCAAAAACTCATGTTCATTGGTTGATGCTCAAACAAGGCAGTGGCGTAATACATCATGGTAAATAACTACAGTAAACATACATAAACGCAAACGCAAAGGACAATAAAGCTGGAACTTATGTTATGGAAATTATGGATGAGACTACATTTTCATAGTGAATTCTATTCTACTCTAATACTCTACGGCATTGTTTGACCATAAAAGTTACAAGAAATGACTGTACTTCATTAAGAGCCTGAGGACAGAAACAATGAAAAACTTTCCTCCCTTTATAAACCTTTCTCTTTTCCCCATGGCAAATGCTGTTGCCGACAGCAGGGAAATCAAATGAGAAGACAAAAAAAATCAAAAGTCTGTCCCTTGAAAAAGACAAAAATCAAGATTTGAATGGCATCCTGCCTACAGTATATGACATCCCGTGTAGCCTTTGGTCTCCTATTGCCAGACCGGATCTCTCTCTCTCTCTCTCTCTTTAAAAAGGATCCTAGAGGGCAGGGTCTAAAGTTTGAGCGCCCTCTCTCCCTATGTGTACACCTCCTCTATGACCTGTGCACAGATGATGAGTGCCTCTTACAGAAGACTGACGGACTGTAAAAAACCTGCCAGCAGATCTGTACAGAATCTGGATCCAAGGCACTAGTTTTGTTCTTCTCGTACTCTCCATTCCTCTCTCATTAAAAGGAGGTTCTTGGAGTGCCAGCCAAAACCGAAGGCCGTCAGACCCCGAGAGGACACTGTAGTCAGAGGTAACCATGACAAACCCTTGCACTGTGGCTCTGGAAATTCTGGGGGTATGCTGATCGGGATGGGGGGCTGGTTTTGTTCTCTGGCAGCCACCATTATGCCTCAGTGGCTGTCACTTTCTACTGAACTAATGGCCTTGGAGAGCTTCGAACAGGGGCTTTGGGAGTCCTGTGTGTTTCATGAGGTTGTTGGCACAGAGTGCCGTCCTTATGACACTATCCTTGGCCTCGACCCCACATGGATGCTGGCCCGTGTTCTGATGTGCCTGTCGGATGCCACATGTCTTCTTGGACTTCTTCTTGCCATCCCTGCCATGAGTCGGATCAATTGCTGTAAGAGTGAAGAAGGACGACGGACCAAGCAAGGTTTGAAGATCACGGCGGCTGTGTTTTTATGTATCGCTGGATTGTTGGTGCTCACTCCCGTTTCCTACGTTGCTCATGATGCCGTTATGAAGTTCTCCGATGAGACCACACCTCATGTGTTGTCACATTCAGAGTTTGGGTATGCGCTGTTTGTCGGATGGGCTGCAGGAATTCTTGACATTGTGGCAGCAGTCATGTTATTATTTACCTCTTGCACTGACTCAAGATACAGTGAAACACATCTGGTGTCTTACCATCAAAAGCAGGAGATCAGAACTGTTGAGTAGAACACACTGAGTACGCATGAGATGATTCTTCTCACGGACCTGAAATGACTGTTAATGTTTATGGGAAGGAAAAAACGAATTATATTTAGATTCAATGTTTACACCAATCAAACCAATGAAACTGGTAAAGCAATATTATGATGCATTTATCCTTCAGTATCTGAGTACACTGTTTAATTATGTTTATCAATAATGTTTTTATTTGCCAATATTTTTCAGTTCATTTATTACAGATAGTGATTGTAAAAAAACGCAATAACCTTTTTCTTCACTTTTATCGAAATGTATTCACAAATATTGTCAATATAAATGTTTTTAGATGTATATTATATATATATACATATATATATGAGCAATATCACACAAGCAGCTGTGCGATATAGCTGTATCTCAGGACAGCTGTGATTCGGCCATAGGTAATCACAGCGTGCTGATATACAGCCATATCGCACGACTACTTGTGTGATTTTTTTTTTCCTCCATCTTTCAAACAACTAACTTTATCAGAAAATTGCATTGAAGGAGAGAGGTAGAGGTCAGGGACTGCAATATCAAAGAGGTCTTCCTGTTCACTGTACTGCATTTGAGATTTAAATCTTATGAAGTGGAGAACATAAATGTGGGACACTACAGAACATTTTCTCTTCTTATCCTCCACTTTTCCACACAGCTCAGGTATGTTTTTAACATGCGCTATCGAAACAATACCGAAACAATTAGAAACAATTGAATCAAGAAGCCAACATGTGCCACTTAAATGTCTGTAGTAATCAAAATATAAAATGCATGAATATATTTTTCTGACTTTTTACAGAACTATCACATATAAACACTGCCGTTGGCCATATATTTGTGGATTCTAGTGTATTTTCTAGTGTATATTGCCCACAGTATAACATATTAACTTTCAGAATGGGTTATTGTAGATAACTGCCTCGCCTTCCTATTTGGATTGTGCTCAAACAATGAAGGAGGATGGAACCATTCTGTGACCTTAACACCCATCTATCTTAAGCTGATGCTGTACAGATTGTTGACAAGGACTGTGTAAAAGACAAAATACGGAATGTTCTCTTTTCTTTGGCACATATGCTCCAAGACAGCATGTTGAATTTCCTCTCTCACGGCCACAAAATCAGAGAAAACACTTACAGAGAAATTTGGAGCTGGTGAGGTTTGCTTTGTGTTGACAGCTAGGGCAAAGGAGAGGAAACACCAGACCACTTTTGTTCTTGAGTTTAGTTGAAAGTTTAGTTTAGATATTTTACTGGAAAAACCTAAAAATAAATAATAAATAAAAATTCTGAGCTTGATGGTTTTGTTTCATTTGCTTGTGTTGATGTATAATGACAGAAGAGGACCTTCATGATCAACATTTAGGGGCCTGTTTAGGGATTTTCCAAGCTGCTGGATGTCCTGTAGATAGCCTTATCTCAGGATAAGTGCTTCCTCTCTCAGCCTGAGGAAAAGAGAGGTCAGTGGTTAGTGAGCGCATCACATTTCTCTCTATTAATCGCACAACTAAGTGTGATATTGCTTATATATATATATATATATATATATAATATATATATATATATATATATATTACACACACACGCAATAGAAATAGCATTAAACCATTTCAAAAAATACTAATGTTTGTACAAACTAATTATTTATCATAGACTTACAGAGATTTAATAATGAAGTTGTGGATAAAGCACCACTTTCTCAAAAAAAAAAAAAAAAGAAAGAAACATTGAACTAGAGCTGGGCGATATGACCAAAATCTTAAATCACGATATGAGTAATTTTGTATCACGATAACAATATCACAATAGTTATGCTTTAAATTAGGTTTTCATGATAAACATTTTCATGAAATTTCACAATTCTTATTATTTTCAGTATCATTTAAAAAAAAATAATACTAGCCTAAAAAAAACTCATAAACAGTAATAAAGAAAGAGCAAGAGCAAGAATCTCTTCCTACTAACTAGTAGGAAGAGATGATCGGTTCACGAGCCTCTTGAGCTGAGGCGCTACAGCAAACTGTCACGACAAATTAAAGAGCCACAAAACGGTATTTGTTTACATTTCTTTAAAAATTACAAAATTTGAGACTTTGTTTCATATCAAAAGTAACCTGCTCTGTCTTGTCTGTTGATGCGTTGTCAGTGTCCTCTTGGCTCCGCAAAGTATTTTTCACTTTGTGAGAACATAATGTGTGGCGTGAGAGCGGCATGGCTTGTCGGACGGAGCAACATTAACTAAAGGGGGCAGGTCTTTGCGAACGGATGATTTGCCCAGGGCAGGCTCTAGCCCTTTGGTTGCCCTAGGCGAGATTGCCCTAGCTAGATGTGACTTCGGTAAAGTTGGTTTTATATTCGCACATTCGGACATCCGTATTCAATAGCCTTGTTAATCACACTACATTGGACATTCAGTGGACATTCACAAGTAAATATGCCATTAAAACAATACTTGCCTATTTTGATCGACTGTGAAAAATGTTGTAAGTTGACAATCGTTGGTTGTCAATATCATGTCGCTGCTTAAAATTCGCAAACATTAATTTATTGCACATTTATTGGAAAGTCTGAATTTATCAGAAGTCTGAATGTGCGAATATAAAACCAACTTTACCTAAGTAACACCACTATCAGCATAATGGTTACTGTATGTGTATGAGCCATGGTATGAGCCTGCTAGTTATAATGAATGTAGAGTAGAGAGCAACTGTACTTTTCATAACTAGCATGCATACATTATCCGAAATACTGGTCTTTTGACATTTACATCCATGCAGGTTATCAGTGAAGTTACGTTTGCTAGTAATACGTAGCAAACTAGCAAAGTAACTAGCTAGCTAGTGATAGCTTAGTGACAGCAATGAAACGTTCAAGGTGATGATGCACAATACTATGCAAATTTATTTCATTTAACACCTTAATGGCTGAGATGAGAAGATTTACCTCTATACTGGGTTTTCCTTTTATCTTCTTCCTTTCTCCGTTTTCGTCCCTGTGCACCGGAGGGTATATTAGACCGTTTCATTTTCTTCATCAACTGCGCACTTGCCTAACGTAACGTAACGGCGACCCTAGAGGGCGC
This sequence comes from Culter alburnus, assembly GCA_028476615.1. Taxonomy (NCBI): domain Eukaryota; kingdom Metazoa; phylum Chordata; class Actinopteri; order Cypriniformes; family Xenocyprididae; genus Culter; species Culter alburnus. The sequence goes on along the minus strand of JAOTNS010004053.1, from coordinate 59,943 downwards.
CCGCGCCCCCAACATATTTGTCGCCCTAGGCAACCGCCTAGTTCGCCTATAGCAATAGCCGGCCCTGGATTTGCCTCATTATTTTAGATCAATGAAAGTGTGAAGGACATGGTTGCAAAGGAGTGGTAAGTATGACGGAGACTGTGGATCAAGGTAGGACCATATAAAATATTTACCCGGGATTTTGAGTGCCTCCGACTGGGGAGACTTTAGAGTGCGGTAAGCTTAGTCTTCACAAATATTCCTAATGCTTAATTCTTAATATATTTTAGCTTAACCATAATGCCTTTTAAACATATGTTCAAGTGTCAAACTGTGAAAAACAATTGAACCACTTTCCTGTTCAGGGTATTAATGCAGGAAAGGCATCGTCATTGATTCATTCCAAATCACAAATCTGTGGAAAGGCAAGGCCACTCAAATGAAGAAGGTAAACAGCTTTTGTATTTTGATATGATTATTTTTTTAATTGTAATTCCCTGTAATTTCCTACTCATATATGGATCTATGGCCCATGATTTGCTGGCAGGTTCTGTAAATGAGGGTGACCACTAGACAATACTGGTTTGTTTCACACATTTATGTCTACTTTTAAATTATGGGTGAGTAATTTTTTCCCTAACATATTCAATGTGTTGCCAGATGAGATATCCTCAAGAAGGGAGAATCATTTATATGAACTCCTGCAGTGAAGGCAGCATGAATGTTGCTCACTCTATTAAGGCTGTAAGGTGAGAAATTAAGAATATAAAGCCTCTAACCAGATATAAGTACAACCATTTTCCTTCCTTTAATAAAAGGAGTTTTATGGACAAATGTGGTGCCAGTAAATAAACACAATATAACCAAAGTAATATATTACATTATACTTTTGGAAGTATGTGTTCCTTGTAGTAGGATTTGTTTTTAGTGCTGAAGATCGCAAAAGGACCAAACATAAAAAAAAAAAAAAAATAAAAAAAAACATTTTAAAAAATTGCACGCCCTCAAATTGACTAACAGCAATAATCTGGAATGGAATACCTTAATTTGCCAGTAAAACCAAAATGGCAAGAAATATTATAAAGTTACTCACTTGATGAAGTAGTTAAACTCCATTGTGTTGATTTATCATTTAACGTTGATGGATTACCACTGTACAAGAGCTCCAAAACATGTATGTGGCCAGTCCTTTGCAGTCATGTTAGATCCTGTCGCTATTTTCCACACACCTTTGACATGTGGTGTACGTCGACCAACAGAAGATCTTGGCTTTTTGAAGGATACATTAAGGGAACTGTGCCATCTGATGAATGATGGGATTAACTTCATGGGACAAAAAATAAAAGTTAATCTGAGGTGCTTTGTGTGTGATGCTCCAGCTTGTGCTAAGGTTACTTTGGCTGTGACTGATGTGAGCAAAAAGGTGTGTGGTTTAACAGACACATACCAAGAGACTGTTGACCTCTTACTCTGAACAGATTGAACATTCAGAAATCAAATCTCAGCATCACAGTGGGAACACAAAGATGTGATTTCCCATTGATTACATGCACCAGACTTGTCTCGTGTAATGAAAAAGCTCCTGTTCATCTGGATCCGAGGATACTAATTGTTAGGGTTTCAGCCAGCTAAATTACAGAGATTAGTACACTACTGTCTCTTCAGAACAGCATCCCATCTACTTTTGCGCTAAAACCTAGGAGTCTTATAGAGCTGGACAGGTGGAAAGTAACCCATTTTTATTAGTTCCTTATATACACGTGGAAGATTGTGTTGAAGGAAGGCCAGAGGAGATGTGCTTGTGGCCATGGTATTCTTTGTATGTCCAAGTCTTGTGCAGGAACATTCCAATTATGCCAATGAACTTTGTGGGAAAAGGTTGGACACACTATGGACAGAGTTCCACGTGTACAACACCCATGCCATGCTGCATATAGCAAGTGATGCTGAAAACTTTTTGTCTGGAAAATTGTAGTGCCTTCATGTTTGAGAACTACCTGCAGACACTGAAGAGGATGGTACATTCTGCCAGAAACCCACTGATTCAGGTTGCTAAAAGACTGGAAGAGATAAGCAAATCGAGAGAGAGAGAAAAAAAAAACTCTCTACAAGGACCCAAGACTGTGCATATATCCATTTATATCATAATTCAGTTGTACAGGATTAAAGTAGGTACAATACTGCTACTGGCCAACAATGAATGTGACCAAAAAAAAAAAAATTTAAATTAAAAGACTTGAACTGTCTGATAAAGAAAATGGGACCTGGTACAGGGACAGGGTGTTTGCAAAAACAGGCATTTCTTTTTATTTTTAAAGGTCTATTTAAACAAAATGTTAGTGCAACTACTATAAAGGAATGCTAAATTGCACTCACCATATTTTACTTCATTAGGTCTATGAAACAGCTATAAAGTTAATCAAAAAAGCAGCTTGAGAGCTCCGATTACATCCCAAAAAGGAAAAAAACAAAAACAAAAAAAAAAAAAACAGTGTGTCTCAGCAGCTCTGATTAGAACATGAATCAAGTATGTGAAAGCAGTTTACAAGTAAAGGGTTAAAAAGTAATAAAATAATTTTAATTCTTTTTTTTAAGATAGTTCTTCAGTACCTCACCCCCAAAAGAAGAGTCAGGTGAACTGTACAACCACTGGTAGGCCTTTCAAAGTTCTCACATAAATTATTATGATTCTTTTACCACTCGTGTACGTATAATGTTAAAAAAATATGTCTTAAAATACCAACATTTCATTAGTTGATGCCAATACCAATACATTTCAAGATTTTATATTATATATATAATATATATATATATATAATATATATATATATATATATTAATATATGGAACTTTAGCTGCCAATTCCACCAGCTATTAAACAATTCAATTGACCTGATAAGCAAACCACCCTAAGACAAGTAAGTCAATCAATTAAAATACCATCAAGATGTGAAGAGCTTCTCACTCCTGGTGTGTCAATTAGACTAGATCCTCCCAAAGACATTCACACAGAAAAATAGGGGTATCGTTTCTGTACCTAAAGGTACATTTGCCATGAAAGTACCCTGTACGGTACAGGAAATGGTCATTAAGGTGACAACTGTGAACCTTTTTTTTTATTTAAAGGTACAAACTTAGTTCTGACAGCAAAGGATACATAATTGTACTTTTAACAAGCTTAAGCTACATTATGCAGCAAATCAGAGATCACAAAATCATAATTTAAAAGAGTTGTAAATTAAAGTAAAAAAGGTTACAGGTAAATTTCCACCCAATTGGCATAAACAAATTTCATTAATAACTCAGCTGGGATTTCAGCTAGTCTTTACAAATTATAAATGGACATATTTATACTATCATATCAGTGTAGGATGCTGATATGGCCTATTCAAATACCAAGAATATAGCCTCTTTTACACACTGGTAAATTGCCTGTGAACTGGACCTTTTCAAAAATTCTGGTAAAATGTATTTTGTGTGAACAGCACATTTACCAAAAAAAAAAAAAAAAAAGTAAAGTAATTGACTGCATTACCAAATCTTGATTTTTATTTTTTTTTCCTGTTCATAGCATGCTACGGTTAGCTGTCGATAACGTTTACAAGCATAACTTAAACTATCGTTAACTACACTAAGCACGTTATGGCTTGTTGCTAGTTGGGTTACACACAGTTATTTTAGAGTTATTTTGTTCATTTACGCCGTGTAAAATGCTGCCACTTGCCATTGCCATTTAGCCCCTGCAGAATTGGGTAGCGCAACCCATTTTTCCCGCTTCGCGCCGTCTGCTGTGGAATATCGAAATCTGCTCAAATTAATCTTTTCTTTTTTTTCAATTTTACAACAAAAACTTAACCTATCCTATAAATTTTGTTTCTTATGCTCAAACAGCGTTTAGATTTTTTTTCAGGCAAGACTATCACGTCTTGCGTCTTTTGCACAAGAGCTCAGCGTTTTTATGCTGCCTTCACGTGCTATCGGAATTAGGGTAAATATTAGTAACTAGTTAAATACTAATGGTCATGAACACACTCTCAAGTTAAAATTTGAATGCGATGATCTCATAGTCATATGGAGCCTCGGACATGACAAGTAGGCTAAGATGTGTGCACGATTTCGTTCCCTCGATTTATAAATTCTTGCATGGCATGGCAAGTTTCCGGTAGCACGTGAAGGCAGCATAATTAAGCACGCGTCTCAAGACACTGACTGTTTCTATAGCAACCGGAGGCCGAAGCTTCAGTGGCAGCTGCAGTGAATGATGACTTAATTAGTCAGGGATTGGTTTTTTATAAGTAATATACTGGCACTGTCTTTGGCTTGTCATTTTCCGAAGATTATCATTTTCCACACATTTGATCGCACTAAAGTCTGTCTGTGTTTTACAGTTGTTCATCTATAACTGTTGTAATTTTCTGTGTGATCAGAAAATTACAACAAATCGAGAAATCATGGAAGGAATGTCTGTGGAGGATGTAGTCAGAAAGTACCCATACTTAAGAACGCCTGATGGAGTGAGTATTGAAAACATCTGAATGATAGAGGGATGCAATTACGATTTTGGAAATTGTGAAATTGAAGACATGTCGATTTCTGTCACAGAAAATAAACATTTAATTAAATAAAAACATTTAATTAAAATAAATTTTCTTCGGGTGATGCACTGAATGTTATTCATGTCTTCACATTCTACAGTTCTTTGATGAGATTGACCAAATCCATCCCTCACCAAGCAGCTTCTGTCATCGCTTCAGAGAGGGCTTTGCTAGAGTTCTGCCAAATGTGCTGAAACTTGCCACAGCAAAATCCCCCCTAGCAAAACAGTACTCTGAAACAAGACAGGATGCCCTGGCTGAAAATCTACCAGGTAGAGATAGTCACTTTGCTAGTGAAACTCACAATATATGTAATTTGCTTTACCACATTGCAAAATATGTGACTGAGAAAGTAGGATATTTTTCCACATTGCAGGAATTGACTTGGGCTGGGCTTATCCTCTTGCCATCCATCTTCAGAGAAAAGATCGAACACTACATTACTTTGAAAGAGGTAGGCTTCTGAATTATCCTGCAATGCTGGCTGGTGGACCTCATGTTAGTATATGAACAGAAAAAGATAGCTTGGATTTGGGACTTTTCTGTCTCCAGTAGATGTGCTTCATTTATGCCATAACTTTTTTTTTTTTTTTTTTTTTTTTTTAAGATGTCTCCAGCTTTAGTATGAAAATTCTAGAGTAAAATGTACCTGTAAAACCATCTACAATATATACAGGGAATTTTCAATATATAATAAAAGGCTAAAATGACTGACTTGTTTATTTACAATTGAAAATGTATTATTTTTGTTTTCTTTTATGTAGGAGGACCCTGCTACCCCCTTTCCAACCATTCAACTGATGGAGAATGATTGGAAGGTGGCAATCATTGGAAGAGGGCACAGTGTGGTGAAGGTGGATGGCATGGTTGTGTGCCAGTGCTCCAGCCTAGACGAGGCCTTCATGACTGCCTTCTGTATGTATTTTACTTTTAACATCACATATCCACCACACCTGAAGAACACCCTCACTTTCCTTCAGAGGCGCATTGTCAACATCGTGGATGAGGGAGACAAGCCACTGCCAGTCACTTTACTAAGGATGATAAACCTTTTATATTAAATCCTCATGCCTCAAATGTACCTTTGCCCAAAGTGCACAAGGAGGACGTTCAGTCTCGTTAAATTAATCTAACATGTTGGAATCGTTCATGCACATCAATCAAATTTTAATATCACCTGTAGTATAAATGAGTGCCAGTCAACTTTTTCGCGTTATCATTCTTATAGAAAACATGTTTACAGGAAGCACAGATCCTTTGTTTTTGGACAATCTGATGACAAAATTGACTGTCCCAGTGAAGAAGAGTCAGCAGTACAGCAACACAGCTTGAAACACTGATCAGCAAAATTCATCTGATCCAAATTCCTCTGATCCTCAAGTTATGCCACTTTTAGAAGATTTCCAAGAACATCTATTTGGATTCATTCTTAAATGCAGAGAGAAAACCCTTCTACATTTGTCAGTCCAACAAGACATTGCAGATGATGTCAAATTTCTCTTTTCTTTTTTTAAAGAGAACTATGATGATTTTATTTCTCATCATCTTGAAAATAGTGGTTTTGATATTTCAAAGTGCCCTGAATTTCAGCAGGTTTTGGATTCATCTGATTTCTTTGATAAAGCTTTTGAGGTGGTTCGTTCACATATGATTAAAGAACACTGTAAGGCCAAGATGGACTATACAGAACCTGTTCACTACACACTGAGAGGCCCTTCAGGGAACAAAATAGGAACCTATTCCTATGTTCCCATCTCTGAAGTTTTAAAAAAATACTGTTCCCATGAAGATGTCTGGAATCAAATACTATCTGAAAATAACAAGGTCCAAGATGAACTGTTTCTGATGGACTATAAAGATGGCCTTTATTTTAAGGAACATTTGTTTTTTAGAGAATATCCAGATGCATTAAGACTTCATTTATATGAAGACAAATTTGAAATAGTTAACCCTTTAGGTCCTAAGAGAATGAAGTATAAGTTGTGTGGATTTTACTACACAGTTGGAAATTTAGGTGGAAAGTATCGATCTCATCTTAAGCACATTCATTTAGCTCTGCTGGTTCGTCATTCACATTTGAAAGAGTTTGGTATGGATATCATATTAAAACCATTGATAGATGACCTAAAACAGCTTTCAACTGATGGCTTCACTGTGAATGTCTGTGGAACAGAACACAAAGTTTATGCCGCTTTAGCAACGCATGGCTTTTCGCATGTGTTTCAACTCAGGTCGAATTTGTCGTTATTGTATGGCAATGCATTCAGAAATTAATCAAAAATTCCAGGAAGATAGTTTTGTTCTAAGAACAACTGAAGTCCACGAATATCATCTCCAGTGTGTCCAGCATAACAAAGAAAATTCTGCTTTGTATGGTGTACGCAGCACTTGTTCATTTGATGCACTAGGTTATTTTGATGTGACCAAGTCTTTGCCCCCAGACATCATGCATGATATGTTGGAGGGAGTTTTTCCATTGACATTGAAGCATGTTATTTGCGAAGCTCATAAACAAAAGCATATAACTATAACTGAGATAAATGAAGAGCTTCAAAAGTTCTCTTTTGGTCAGAATGACAAGGCCAATAAGCCTGTGCTGTTGTGTGAACGACTTCTTCAAACCTCAGGGATCGTAGGAACAGCTGCTCAGAAATGGTGTCTTTTCAGATTGTTTCCATTTATAATGGGTCATCGTGTTCCTCCTGACACAGATATTGGCACGTGTTCTTATTATGTAAAGAGATTGTCATGGCAGCTAAGTTGAGGAAAGATGAACTAGCAAATCTAGAAGTACTTGTACATGCATTCCTTTCAGAGATGACAGAAGTATTTGGAAGTGTTTTAACACCTAAATGCCACTATCTTATACATTATCCCAGATTACTGTTAATGTATGGTCCTCTTCGTTCTCATTGGTGTATGAGATTCGAAGGAAAACATCAATATTTTAAGAATCTGACTTATAACTGTCGAAGTTTTGTAAACGTAACAGTGACGCTGAGCAATTGGCACCAGTTAAAACAATGCTGGGAACTTTCACCAGACAATATCTTGGGTGATTGTGAAAAGGTGCCAGGTAGAAGTATCTGCACACCCTTATTGTCTCTACCCACTGATCTTCAGACTGCTCTAAGAGAAAGTGGCAACTTCAGGGATGTAGAATTTGATGGCAAAATAATGCAACGTGTCTCTCAACTGACTGCAGACAATATCAAGTATATTGCTAGTGATGTGTTGACGTTAGACCTTTTACATGTTGAAAAAATTCCTGTGTTTGGCCAGATCAAGTACATTCTTAACATTGATACCACATGGGTGCTTTGCAGTAAAATCTTGCTTCCATTGTCCTTTGATTCACATTTTTATGCATATCGTGTAAGAGTAGACAGTGACTGGATTTTGCGCAAACCTGGAGATGATTTTGACCACACATCACTTGAACATATACAGTTGATGGTAATCTGTATGGTTGGATTGAGACATTTTGTATAAATGCTTGTAGGTTTTTGGCAAGGTCATATGAAGAGGATGTTTAGTGTACAAGTATTAATAGATAGAATTGTTTCCCCCCTTTATACCTGCCATTACAGTCATAGTTCAACCAGAAATGAAATTGTCATTAACTCACCTCATGTTGTTCCAAACCTATATGAATTCTTTCTTCAGTTGAACACGGAAGATATTTTGAATAATGTTGGTATCCAGACAGTTGTTGGTAGCCATTGACTTGAATAGTATTTTTATTGTTTTCCTAATATGGAAGTCAATGGCTACCATTAACTGTCTGGCTGCCAACATTCTTCAAAATATCTTCATTTAAATAGAGGTTTGGAACTACATGAGGATGAGTAAATGACAGAATTAAGTTTTTGGGTAAACTGTCTGTTTAATGCAAGTCTTCCATCCAGATTTTTATCAGATATGTGGTTTTAATGTCCAAAAATACAAGGACATACTGATAATCAGTGATGGTTGTTAAAGAGGGACAAAAGTAAAAACAAGCCTGCAAAAGAGAGGATAGAATGTGTTAAAATGCTTGAGAGTTTAGTATTTAAAAACTGATTAATGAACTGCTCATTGGGACCAATGATTTCAGTTTTGTATTTAAGCTCTGAAGGAATTGAAAGAGAATGTACATGTTCATTTGAAAAATTTTAAAGCGGTTTTTATATCCAGTATATGAGTTCATTGCTAATGTCTGGTATTTATATTCAGGATTGGATACATTTGTTTAAAATGCTTGGAAAACTGCACTACCTATGTTTAGCACATAAAACTGATTAATAACTGTTCATTGGGCATGATACTTCCATTTCTGAAGGAATTGAAATTTCTATATGTTAATTGAATGTTAATGGGTGGTACAGAATATCAAGTATGAGTTATAAAACTGAATAGAGAATGTTTTGTACTTTTATACTCAGAAATTTGTTACTTTTGTGATTAAAAAAAAATGTGAAAAATTCACTGCCTCTGTTTTGTATTTAAACAGGTAACAAAATGCTCAAAGACTAATGCTTCTGAAGGAATTGAGTCTTCCCCTCACCCATGCAAGTGTCCTTTTTTTTTTTTTCTCAGAAGTACAGTATTTATTTTATTTTATTTTTTTAGGACAAATCAGTTCAGCTGGATATTAGTGAAGGGCCCTGGGAGAATACCAGGATGTATTTTAAACTGTAAATATAGGTACATTTCTATCACTAGGGGTGCAAAATTGTTCTTTTAGAGGTACAAACAAGAAGGTACAAAAATGTACCATGTCTATCACTTGGGGTGCAAAATTGTTCTTTAGAGGTACAAACAAGAAGGTACAAAAATGTACCAGTGTTCAGAGCACGGGCGGACTGGCCATCTGGCATACCGGCACTTTCCCGGTGGGCCGACGTGCTTTTTGGGGCCGACGGTCGCCGACTGCAAAAAAAAAAAAAAATATGAAAGTGGTAGGCCTAGATCGGCGGCCCAATACTTTTTCAATTGACACGGGCTGCTGGCCCAAAACACTTTAGTCAAAAATATCACATAGGCTAGGTTTTTTTTTTCCTTCTGACAGACGCGGCTCATGAAACATGTAGCTCAGCGGCCCATTGGTTGTTTTCTTGATTGACACTGGACTGGCCCAATCATATCTTTGAACAGTACCATCTATAGGATTTCTGCCTGCACGCAGTTTCAGTGTGATGGTGATCATGGAGAAGAAACGCAAAGGGGGTGCAGAGAAGCTGTGTGAGAGAAAAAAACGCTGCCAAATGTGTCAAATTGACACAAATGTTTTCGGCAGTAGCAGCAGGGGCGTAAATAGTGGGGGGGCGGGGGGTCAGGACCCCCCCCATCTGAGTGCTGTCCCCCCCAAAAAATATAATTAATAACCACGCTAAGTATTGTGTATAAATTATATAAACTTAAAATAATTATGTAAGTAGTAAAGCAATACAAACGCAAACGGGCGTTTTAAGTTTAGAAACATTTTGAGTCACCCCTCCCTTACCTCACAGTGGTTGTCACACTCACTTGTGTGTAGATTCTGTAGAAGTCCGGTGGCGCCGGGAGAGAACAGTTCTACAGACAGATGAGTTCCAGTAAGTCGGCTGTCAAGGCTATTTTATTCAAAACATCGGATGAAGTGATTTTCTCTTTAATGCTGACGGTGCTGAGTAATTAGTCATAAAACAACAACAACAAAAAAAAGATGATAACTGATGATTTTTTCCCGTGAGTCCGCTATTTTAGCGATTATAATGTTACCTAGTTGTTTACCATAGCTTGTTGGATACAAGTCACCCACACCAACAAACAATTAACATTGTGATAAGAATATGTAAACTGTAATAAGGCTAATAGATTTATGGGTGTGTTGGGTTATGCTCAGTGTGTATTCATCGTATTTTGGTGACTTGGTTGTAAACAACTTAAAAAAAAAAATAAAAATAAAATAAATTATATATTATATATATATATATATAAATAAAAAGCGGAAGGACGGGTGGTATTTGTGATCTTATGTGGTGGTGGGCTGGTCTGGGCCAAAATGCCAGGGCCGATTTTTGGTCCCAGTCCATCCCTGGTTCAGAGGTACATTTCTGTGCCCTGCTAGGGTACAGCTGGGGCGACAAAGCATTTGTACTTTCTTAGGTACATTCCTGTACCTTGATTTTTCTGTGTGTTCAGAAATATGGGAGAGTTTTTCATTTCAACCGTTTGGGCTCTGAGATGTTCTCTGGGCCCTGAAGGTGTTTTGACATGCCCTGACATTTGTGCTTATTTATGTTACTTATTACATTTTCATGGCTAAAGTCTGATTACACTGGCAACCCCTATAGCAAATGCTGTTGCCAATAGCAGGGAAATCAAATAAGAAGACAAACAAAAAGTAATGAGGCGGTAAAATCAAAACAGTTTGTCCCTTGAAAACAACAATCAGGATTTTAATAGCATCCTGTGTAGCCTTTGAATACACTGTATTCAGCACAAACTCCATTACAATAATATGTGAGAAGCATGTATGTAAAGTTTGTAGGTTTGAATAAAATTATGTTTATGTGTGGTAAGTGAAAAAAAAAAATTTAAGTCACTGAAATAAGGCCATGAAAACCCATACTAAATTTGTGTTCTATTTTCTCATTTTTCTACTTTCAATATCATCTGCATATAAAAGCTATTTAGAATTAGGGCATTTTTAAAAAATATAATGGACCTAAAACACTGCAAAACTCCACATGAAACGGGCAAACAATCAGAAAATCGATTTAAATCCACTATTTGACACCTATTTGAAGGTAAGAATTGATCCATTCACAGGCCATATTACTTATTCCCATTGCTTTTACTTTAAGCAGCAGAATATTGTGATCAGATATATCAGATGCCTTCTGCGAATCCAGCAACACCATTCTGCTTAGTTTGCGTTTATCCTTTTTTTTTTTCTTATATGATCTGTTAAAAACAATATAGTTGCATCTGTGGAGTGTATCCTCCTAAAACTGGACTTGAACTTGTACTGTATATTAAATTTAGAGATATAGTCTTCAATGGGATCGTAATATTTTCCATCACTTTTCCCAGGTGAAAAAAAGTACATTTCCATAATGAACTTAAAGTGCCCTATTTTTGCACACTAATGTTGTACTTAATATACTAAAAGCTCTTCTTTAGTACTTCTTAAGATCATCTTAAGAACATCTAAGTGTACTTAACTGTGCTATTTTGAGACACCATGAAATATGAACTAAAATGTGCTTTTAATATAGCCTACTATCTCTGTATTTTTTTAGTAACTAAATTATGCTATCAGTATACCAGCAAACATAGTTCACTTTTTTTTTTTCCTTTAAACAGCAAACAAGATGAATTTTAAACGTATTTTCTCCAGGAAAAGCATACAGACTTTTTTAAATAATATAGTGTATTTTCCTTCTGTCCATTTTCTTCTTTTTAATTGTAATGATTTATGATAGTACAATACTTGTTAAATCCATGACAAATGAAATTAATAGAGTATATAAAATAATAGACTAAATGAGAGATATAGATTTTACACAGCTTAAATAATAAACTTTGTACTCTTAAACATGTGAAATGAATAAAATGTACCTTTTTTTTAGTAAAACCATGAATTGAGTGTTACAAAACCTAGTTTGCAACAAAACGTTCACTAAACAATACAGAAAATGTACAATATGAAGAGAGTAAACTTATTTTAAAACACTATATGATAATTACGGGCAGACAGAGCAGTAAAATAGAGACTTAAGTAGTGAATCATGTAGTCCTAACAAAGCTCCACCTAATTAAAACATATTTCACCTCGTTAGAAAGCACATGCAAAATAATGGCGCACATCGAGAGATCATAGAGTTCATGATAACGGAAATAAAGCAATCAAAATACGTATATATGAACAGAAAACAAACTCTACAAATCAATCCGTGTTTACCGTGTGCCATCCTTTTCATACAGTGCCTAACATTTTAAAGGAAATTATATATTTTTAACTTTTAGAGTGGAGCTACTACACAAATGACTCACCTACAGCAGTTCTCCCTCGCTCTGCTGCAGATAGTTCGAACTCAGCGGGCAATAGCGCCCCCCAGCACAGCCAATAGAAAGCGCAATCACATTAATGCAGGATTTAACTTGAAGAACCCTCAACTATAATATATTTATCTCGTTACAAACAGACACCTATGAACATAATCAAGAAAATTTACCATTGACAACATAACACATGAGACTTGGAAAGCACATGAAATGATCACATGAGGATAAGAGAATTACATGGCAAAGGGGAGCGAAACTGCACTAAACTGTGACTAAACTGCAAAAATAAGACATGAAACATGAAAGAAAACCAAAACTAGACATGACAACCAGCCTCTAAGACATGACTTCTACATATCTGATACCAATATAACCAATATCAGTAATAGTTTTGGTTTTTACAGTAATCTTTGTTGGATCCAAAATTATCTGATTCAAAAGAGCTAAAATGTTCTGTAAAAGTATTTAGATCCCCAAGAATCATTGTCTCTTGACCTATATTATAATTTGAATAATTTCGTCACACTGACAGATCCAACAACACAGAGATCTCATTCGATTTGAAGTTCTGCGCATCATGAATATTAATATTAATCATCAAACATGGATGACAAGAAACTGATTGTCAAAGTTTAAAAGCATTCAATTCTTCTCTATGATAAATCCCACAAACATGTTTAAAAAAAAAAGATTCTGTCTGGAGAAGCATTGCTGAAGCATTGAATACACATGGTAAGTTATAAGTTTAGAGTTTTTCATCTATGCTGTGGCATATAGTGCCCCTATAATGCTATTTTAAAGGAACACTCCACCTTTTTTTGAAAATAGCCTTATTTTCCAACTCCCCTAGAGTTAAACAATACAATACAATACAATGTTTATTTATATAGCACATTTAAAACAACCGAAGTCGACCAAAGTGCTGCACAGAGTATGCAAAAAAGAACAGTCAACAGGGTTACAAACAATAAGACAATTTATAGAACAAACAATGTAAAATGGATGAGGTGTATTAAAATATGCGATCATTGCACAGCAAGTCAGGGGATGTTGAATGCCAAGGAGAAATAATAAGTTTTAAGAGTAGACTTAAAAATAGACAGAGTGGTAGCAGCTCGAATTTGAATTGGGAGACTATTCCACAACTTGGGGCCGATAACAGAAAAAGCACGATCACCTCTGTTTTTGAGACGTGCCCTGGGAACTCGCAATAATCCAGAATCAGCTGATCTGAGTGCTCTTGATTGAGTGTACGGGTGTAGCAAATCCGATAGGTACTGTGGAGCCTTATTGTGAAGAGATTTATAGACAAACAATAAAATTTTAAAATCAATTCTATATTTGACTGGCAGCCAATGCAATGAAATCAAGACTGGTGTAATAGACTCATGTTTACGCTTCCCACAAAGAAGCCGAGCCGCTGCATTCTGGACCAACTGTAGACGTGAAACACATGATTGAGGAGCACCAATATACAAAGAGTTGCAGTAATCTAATCGAGATGTTATAAAAGCATGCATAACCATTTCAAGCTTCTTTAGAGACAAAAATGGCTTCACCTTTGTCAGAAGACGAAGATGATAAAAACAGGACTTAACGACAGCACTTATCTGTTTATCAAATTTAAGATTATTATCAAACCAGACACCTAAGTTTCTTACACATGTAGTGCTGTAAGGAGTAAGAAGTTCAGAATCAAAGTCATGTACACAATGGTCATTTGAGCCAAACAAAATAAATTCAGTCTTACTCTCATTGAGGCTTAAAAAATTACTTGAAAGCCAAAGCTTTAGTTCATCCAAACAGTCTAAGATAGGCTTTAAAGCCTGTTTATTATCGCGCCTCAATGGGATATAAAGTTGTGTGTCATCAGCATACAGGTGAAAAGAAACCCCATACTTATTAAACAGTTGAGTTTTACCATTTTCGAATCCATTCAGCCGATCTCCGGGTCTGGCGGTACCACTTTTAGCATAGCTTAGCATAGTTCATTGAATCTGATTAGACCGTTAGCATCTCACTCAAAAATGAACAAAGAGTTTCAATATTTTTCCTATTTTTCAATATTTTTCTTATTTTTGACTCTTCTGTAGTTACATCGTGTACTAAGATCGACGGAAAATGAAAAGTTGCTATTTTCTAGGCAGATATGGCTAGGAACTATACTCTCATTCTGGCGTAATAATCAAGGAACTTTGCTGCCGTACCATGGGTGCAGCAGGAGCAATGATATGTGGTCTCATAGGAAAGACGTACCTGTGGGAAAGTTTTCGCAAGTCGCCAAAATACGTACCAATGCGTACATATCACTGCTGTTTCCAAAATAAATGAACGCCAGAGGCAGTAAAACGGCAAGCACTTTTAATCGTTTTCATTCAGTTACAATTACGGGGTCAGATTATGGATTAATAAAGACTCATTTTCACGTCTCCTTGCACAATATTATGTTATGACTTCAAAACGCTTTTTTTTTTTTTTTTGCTAGAGTTCACGATTTGTAAACAAATATATTTTGGACTTTGCATCGCTTAACCAGCTCCATATGTTTCGCTTTTCGACATAACACAAGAAAGCCTTGTGCACGAATCCTGTGAAAGACAAGTCAAAGTAAAAGAGCTCAAATAGAGATCTAAACAAGCTAAAATGGCATGATTATGGATGCTTTTTATGTCACATTTGCTTTTGTTAACACTATCGGGTAGGTTTAGGAGTAGTGTTGGTGGTACATTATTTTAAAACGCAATGGAGTGCAAATTTCAAATCAGAACTGTGGTGATTCGTTTAAAAACCAACATCTTAAAAACTTACCATATTCATGTTTATCTGATGAAAATGAACACACTTTTAGCACTACTCAGTGGACATTTCACATCGAAACTGCAACCATATGAATGTATTGTTACGTATTTTGCAACTCGCGAAAACGTTTCCACAGGTACGTTTTCTAATGAGACTGGGTTGTATTTATAGGTAAAAATTGAACTCCAAGCCTCCTGTACCCATTCTGTGACATCAAAGAACTTCCCTGTGCAAAGGATCATGGGGGCCCGAAGTGTCCATCAGTTGTACCCTTCGAAATCCTTCATTCCGAAGGGCCCTTTGAATTGTCCAGTTTTGAGCACTTCGGTTTGGAACAACCCTTCAATATGGCGGTCATGATTGTTTTCACTCCAAAGGGCCCTTTCGGAGGGCGATATATCCCGTTTGGAATGCACCGAGAGTGGCCAACATACTCTCGCTCAACTGGAGAAAATGCTTTTATCCGGAGAGGTGGATTCTTCAATCATTGCTCCATACCCTGTGCTCAATCCTGCAACACCTCAAACACAGATCAACATTTTTAAACAGAACTAAATACAAAACTCTAAAGGAAGGAGCAGCAGTACTTAGAGATCAGAAGACTGAAATATGTGGTCTGCTAAACCAGGTGGAGGCACTTATTAGACTGTTAACTGTTGTGCCTGCTGGAGCTGCTAAGGCAGAAGAAGGCTGAAAACCTTCACAGTGTCAACTCAACTGTGTGGCAGTTTGGCAAATACATAAAGACAAACTTGACCTACTTGACCAAGAGAAGATCTGCCAACAGTTTGTCTCAGCAAATGAACATTGAAAAATTATATTTGGCTTTTTTTTAGATCAAGAAGGAGGAAGAATCAAAATTAAAATATGGCTTTCACTTTAGTTTATAACATCCTTCTTATTCTTTATTTCATGTTCATCCACTTAGTACTCTCTTCTGAATGATTTCTAATAGTCTCATACACAGAAACATGCATGTACATGAACTAATGCTTTGAGTTATATATTACACATATTGACACATTTACACATTTCTGGATGTATATTTAGCTAACTTTTGAAGACATGTAATATACATGATTTCCTGAGGAAAAAAAAGTATTATTTTGTTTTACTTTTGATAATCCATTGCATATTAATATGGCATGCTAAAACTTTTTTTCTACATAACATTAGGTTACATAACATTTTCATAAATAAGTATTACCCAACACTCAGTTTTGGTCCCCCCCCACCTGTCAGACCAGAGCTTCACCCCTGACTTGTCACAGCTTGTCACATGAGCGCAACAAAGCCATTTAGAAATCACCATAGAAAGGAAAGTGAAAGCAGGAAAATAAGTGGAGCCATTCCGAGGTAAACCGTTGGGCAAACGACTGCACATTCTGTGGTAAGTTCAATTTTCCCATAGCTAGTCAAAAAAAGAGCTGGTGTTTGGGGTTTTGCCATTCTTCACATGGCATTTCAAACCCAGGTTATATTTAGATAGTTCAATAGTTTAACAGCGTTGACCCAAAATGGCAGAAAAGATTATCATTATCAGTAAATAAAAAGTAAATTAATTTTCTTATTTTCTTATTAATTTTCTTATCTTTCTCAGATGTTTGTTTATGTATATTATTTATGAACGATATGATGAATGATATTATGAATGATATCAATGAACCAGTGATTGTTGCTTCTATTTTACAAATGTCTAAATACTTCTAGTATCCTGCATTCACACACTGCTGTAGAAAAAAAAAAAAAAAAGAATTATTAAGCTCTAATAATCCTAAGAAAAATAGTTATAACAGTACCAGATCCGGATTCTATGGCTTAGAACAATAGCTGGTCTTTTTAAAGGGTTCCATTTTTTTTAAATTCTGTATAGAATCTTAATGGCTCTACAAATGTTAGTATGCTTTAAATGTTACTTTGATTTTACTAAATATGTTTTTTATTATCCCTCTATATACCTGGTCTTATAGTCTTAGGGTTTTACATAAAAAAAAGTGAATGCAAGCTGAATACTTCAATAATTCTTCAATATTCTAAATGAATAAATACATTAAAAAACACAAAATATATGTAAAATGAAGATTCCAGTATGACTTATTCACCCTTTATCATGTGTCTGTTGGTGTGACTGAGAGTCAGTAAGTTCCTCTTTGTACATTATGTGGTTTTGTTATGTGACAGTGTCTAAGTAGAGTTACACAACTGAGTTCAGTGTCATAATAGCGGAGTTTCCATCCAAACGTGAAGTGAATCTTTTCAAAGTTTGCAAAAAAACAAACAAACAAATGCTTAGATTACAGTGTCATTTAGATTAAGAGCTTAATGTAGCTGTACGGCAGTGTACTACTTACTACAGCATCATTGTACTACAGAAATCTTTTAAACTCTGTCTCCACATGAAATCAACCTCTTTTGAGAAGTGAGAATGGAAGAACAGGTCTCTAAATGAGTTTCCATGTAAAGAGAGAAGATGAGGACACTGCCGCTAAAATGAATTCTCTGCTTCCTGGATCAAGCTGTGTGTTTATGAAAAGTAATTTCATAGATGCAGTGACCTCTGACCCCAGGTAAGCCGTTTTAACATTTGGCAGATGGTTTTATTCAAAGCAACCTGTGGTGAGTGCAGTGTCTCATAGAGGTGCATTCAAGTTATACAGTATAACTAATGCTATGAAATGCTGTTTTATTTGTCTTTTTCGGCATCAGCAAGAGGAAGAGACACAGATCAGAGTCTCCAGAACCCAGCATTGTGTCTCTGAAGAGTAACACATCCATGAGGCAACCCATTGGACTCAGTGATGGACCAGTGACCTCTGACCCTCCGTTAGTATAAATTTGTACTTGTTTATTTACTCCAGTGCATCTCTAATGAATAATGATTTATGAAATGCAAAGAAATAACACTATGGGCCCTATTATACATCCGACGCAATGCAATGCCAGGTGTGATCTAGGTTTTTTGCTAGTTTCAGCCCAATGCAGTTATCATTTTCACATCCAGCGCCCATATTGTTTAAATAGCAAATGCATTCACACCCATCTGTTCACCCATGGGCATGCTGGTTTGAAAACGAGGTATGTTCGGGTGCATTGTTGGCGCGTTGCTATTTTGAGGCGACTGAAAATGACTGCGCCATTGAACAACAAAAACCTGGTCTAAAGTCAATGGCGCATTATTTATTTATTTATTTATTGTTATTTAAAGGGCCAGTTAGTAAAATGCGCCTATAGGTGGGTGCACAACGTGTGTACACTATGCTTGTTACACACACGGGGCGTGCAGTAGCACACAAACATGCCAAATATTAAAAATAAAAGGATTACAATGCAAAAGATTATTATTGTTTACATAAAGATAAAAATGCCTACATGTCATTATGAATAGTCATTGCATGGATCAGAATGACCTATTTGCTGGAGGTGCATTCAAGTTATACAGTATGACTAGTGCTATGAAATGCTGTTTTATTTGTCTTTTTCAGTTTAACAGGAGGAAGAGACACAGATCAGAGTCTCCAGAACCCAGCATTGTGTCTCTGAAGAGTAACACATCCATGAGGCAACCCATTGCACTCAGTGATGGACCAGTGACCTCTGACCCTCCGTTAGTATAAACTTGTACTTGCTTATTTACTCGAGTGCATCTCTAATGATAATGATTTATGAAACGCAAAGAAATAACACAATGGGCCCTACCACACACCAACATAATGCAATGCCAGGTGCGATCTAAGTGTTTTTTGCTAGTTTCAGCCCAATGCAGTTATCATTTTCACATCCAGCACCCATGTTGTTTAAATAGCAAATGCACTCGCGCCCATCTGTTCGCCCACGGGCGTGCTGGTTTGAAAACGAGGTATGTTCAGGTGCATTGTTGGCACATTGCTATTTTTAGGCAACTGAAAATGACTGCGCCATTGACCAACAAAAACCTGGTCTAGATCATCTGGGTTCTAAAGACAACCTGGCCTTTTTTAGAATTACACTGAGATCCAATCACAATGCATTCACAACTACCTTTGGATCAGGACACACAGGTTGAATAACATTCCCTTTTCATTATATAAATGGACAAGATCTGGATACAGGATTGCATGTTGATGCATTTTAATCACTGTCATTGTCTTTTTTGCTCATCTTTTATTTTAATTTCAGCAGGAGGAAGATAAATACGCTGATCAGGTCTACATCTCACTATCAGACTCACATCAGAGAGTACAAAACTGAATCAGTCCTGCAGACACAACACTGGAGACTGGAGACCTGCAGAGAGTCAAAAACCAGCACAAAACCAGCATGAAGAATAAATATGAGAGATTATTTGAGGGAATTAAACTCCAAGAAAATCAAACCTTCCTGAACAGGATCTACACACAGCTCTACATCGTAGAGGGAGAGAGAGAAGAGTGAATGAAGAACATGAGGTTTTACAGATGGAGAAAACATCCAGAACACAACACTCACAAGACACTCCAATCTACTGCAATGACATCTTTAAAGTCTCACCTGAACCAGGATGTGAGGAGAAAGACCAAATCAAGACTGTTCTTACTAAAGGCATCGCTGGAATCGGAAAAACTGTCTCTGTGCAGAAGTTCATTCTGGACTGGGCTGAGGGAAAAGCCAATCAGGATGTAGATTTCATGTTTGTGCTTCCATTTCGAGAGCTGAACTTGATTGGAGATCATCAGTACAGTCTTCACAGACTTCTGCTGGACTTTCATCCAGAACTTCAAGATCTGGACTCAAGATTTATGAGGAGTGTAAAGTTGTGTTCATCTTTGATGGTTTGGATGAAAGCAGAATCACACCGATGTTTTCAGATGCTCAGAAAGTTTCTGATGTGACTAAAACTTCATCAGTGGGTGTGTTGATGTCAAACCTCATGAAAGGAGAGCTGCTTCCCTCTGCTCTAATCTGGATCACCTCCAGACCAGCAGCAGCCAATCAGATTCCCTCCAAATACATCAACCGTCTGACAGAAATTGATGGATTTAATGAGCCTCAGAAGGAGGAATATTTCAGGAAGAGAATCAGTGACGAGCATCAAGCCAGCAGAATCATCTCACACATCAGAAGAGCAAGAAGCCTCCACATCATGTGCCACATACCCATCTTTTGCTGGATTTCATCCACTGTGCTTCAAAAGCTCCTGAAAGAAGATCTGAGTGCAGAAATCCCTCAAACTCTGACTGAAATGTATATCCACTTCCTGCTGATTCAGATCAACATGAAGAATCAGAAGTATGAAGAGAGAGATCCAGAGAAACTCCTTCAGTCCAACAGAGAAATGATTGTGAAACTTGGTGAAGTGGCTTTCAAACAGCTGATGAAAGGCAATGTGATGTTCTATGAGGAAGACCTGAGAGAGAGCGGCATAGATGTCACTGACGCCTCAGTGTATTCTGGGATTTGCACTGAGATCTTTAAGGAGGAATCTGCGATTCATCAGAAGAAAGTCTACAGCTTCATTCATCTAAGTGTTCAGGAGTTTCTAGCTGCTTTCTATTTGTTTTACCTTTATGTAATGAAAAATGTTGACACATTGCAGTTTTTCGATGTAGTGCATAATCTGCATAGAGAAATAGTCAATAAAGCCCTTAAGAGTGAGAATGGACACCTGGATCTTTTCCTACGGTTCCTGCTGGGCATCTCACTGGAGTCCAATCAGAGACTCTTACAGGATCTACTGACACACACAGAGAACAGCACAGAGAGCCTCGGGAGAACCACACAGTACATTAAAGAGAAGATCAAAGATGGACATGGACTCTCAACTGAAAGATCCATCAATCTGTTCCTCTGTCTGCTGGAAGTCAAAGATCAGACTCTGTCCAGAGAGATTCAGGAGTTTGTGAAATCAGACAAATACTCAGAGAAGAAACTCTCTCCTGCTCACTGCTCAACAATTGCCTACATGCTTCAGATGTCAGAGGAAGTGCTGGATGAGCTGGACCTCAAGAAATACAACACATCAGATGAAGGTAGAAGAAGACTGATACCAGCTGTGATCAACTGCACAAAAGCCCTGTGAGTGTTTAATCATCTCTTTACTACTTTCTAAATCTACTTACATTTTCGGTTGTTGTTGTGCAGAGTAATTCATCTTGATTTTATTTTGCTTACTTATATATTTATTTTAGAAATTTCTGACTTATTTTACAAGAGTGAAGCTGATATTGTTGAAATGTCAGTTAAATACCAGTGTGGAAAAGATTGATTCTCATATGTTCTTCTCTATTTCAGTCTTTCTGGCTGTAATCTTACAGCCCAGGATTGTGAAATTGTGTCATCAGCTTTACAGTCCTCAAACTGTGTCCTGAGAGAGCTAGACCTGAGTAACAATGACCTGCACGATTCAGGAGTGAATTTGCTCTCTGATGGACTGAGGAGTCCAAACTGTCAGCTGGATACTGAGGTTTGGGTTCAATTTGCTGATTAATAATTGTTAAATAGTTAGTGTTCCATACTTAAAATCACCTCCTGTTTGCTGTACTGTGTGTCTGCAGATTGTCTGGCTGTATGGTGACAGAGGAAGGCTGTGGTTATGTGTCTTCAGCTCTGAGTTCAACCCCTCACACCTGAGAGAGCTGGATCTGAGCTACATCACCCAGGACAAAACAGGATCCAGCTACTCAACGACAAACTGTATCATCCACAGTAAACTGGAGATACTCAAGTATGTGGGAAAATTTTGACTCCTCTGTATGTGTGATGAAATGGGGATAACTAAGAAAGATGTAATGATGTCCTTTTCAAGTAAGACATGTTTGATCAACATATTTAGTTAATCCTGGAACAGCATTTCGGTTGAACACATAGTCCTAATCGATCCCTACCGTGAAACCTAACTCTATCCATAACTTATCCCTAAAATCAGCACTCACTGCTCTAACTGAACAACATTTGTAGCTTTATTAATCATCAATTTATTTGTAATGAATACACTAAAGACTATGCAGTGATTTTTTTTTTTTTTTACATTTGATTATTTGTTTTTCTTAGCCTACTTGAATGTTTCTGTTTAGATGTAAAATGACTTAAGTAAAGCACTGATAATTTAATTTGTTTCTTATATTTCTTCAACTGTTTGTTATTTGTATTTTTGTTCTTATTTTTAATAACAAAGATAAAATAGGCCTAACAAAAAGAGCAATATTGTGAATGTATATAGTAATTATTAATAACAAAAGAATTGGAGGAAAAGATGCATTATGTCGAGAATTGTTTTATAATCGAATAGTTTCCCTCTGAATCGTAATCTGATTGAATAGTGAAACAAGTGATGATTCAGTTATGACCACCTGTGTGTTAAGTTTGAGACCGACCTGTTAACTTGGTAGGGCTTTTTTAACATTTGGATTCACTCAATAGCCCAGAAAGAGATAATGCAATTTTCTATTGATGTTTTATATATTAATTAATTATATTTTCTGCTGATATTTCAGTTTACTTATAAAGTTATATAAATCATTACAATGAACAGACTCAGTAAATCAAGCTCTTGTGGTACCCCCATTATGTAGGATGATTTTATGTTGAAAACTGAATCACAAAAAAAAAAAAAAAGACTTTAGCTGGGTTTTCACAGGCGAGGTTACATTTCTTTGATACTCAAGGTACAAAGCAGCAGTAGAAAGATGCTTAAGTACAGTAACTAATTGCATTTACTTGAATACTTTACAACACTGATTATTTATTTATCTGATTTTACATGATGAATACTTGATGAACCTATAAACCTCCCTTGAGAAAAAAATAATACACTGCAAAGTGTTTACATTTTTAAGAAAACAGTCCAATAAACACTATTTGTTGTTTTTATCTATTCAGTTTGGATTATGGTGGACATTTCAGGATCACACCAGGACTGAGAAAATGTAAGTCCACAAACACTCCCACAAAAACACACCTCTGCTTTTTTAAATTATGTTATAGATCAGGGGTTCTCATCTCTGGCCCCTTGAGATCCTTGAGAACTTTCCTGCAGATTTAAGCTACAACCCAAATTAAATACATTTGGACAAGCTAACTAGATCTTTTGGATTACTATAATTTTGGTGAGTTTAATCAAGGTTGGAGGTAAACTCTGTCAGAAAGTGGACCTCGGGGGCCAGAGAAAGAGAACCACTGTCAAAGATGACGTGTTCTCTCCTCTTGTGTTCAGATGCCTGTAATCTCACACTGGATCCAAACACAGCAAACACTCATCTCATTCTGTCTGAGGAGAACAGAAATGCAACATGTATAAAAGAGCCACAGCCGTATGCTGATCATCCAGAGAGATTTGAGAACTATGAGCAGGTTCTGTGTCGAGAGAGTCTGACTGGACGCTGTTACTGGGAGGTTGAATTGAGAGGCTGGGGTCATATTGCAGTGACATATAAAGGAATCAGGAGGAAAGGTGGGATTGACTGTCGGTTTGGACTCAATGACAAGTCCTGGAATCTTTACTGTTGTGATACGATTTACACTTCCTGGCACAATAATAAGGCTAACAGCACAAAGATTCCTCCCTCTTCATCTATATCTAATAGAGTAGGAGTGTATCTGGACTGGTCAGCCGGTACTCTGTCCTTCTACAGCGTCTCCGACACACACACACTCACACACTTACACACATTCAACACCTCATTCACTGAACCCCTCTGTGCTGGATTTGGTTTTTACAATGATTCCGCTGTGTCTTTGTGTCAGATTTAACAACCTCTTTTGACATGACATGTACAATAGGAACCTTTTAATCAAGCCGTGTTGAAGTTTCTGACAATAATGGGTGGCCATTCTTATGTTCATACTATACTGGTGTGACAATATCCAAAACTTTAACATGTTTTAATGTTCCCGGTCAGTATATGCATATTTTGGAAATAGTGTCATTTGATAAATGTAACACTATTTTCTTTGAAAAGTCTTGTTTGATTTCGGACTACCATGACATTATATGCTAATGCTAACCTTTCATATGTTCATAATTTTCTTATTTTTTCTCAATTTTGCAGTAGTTGTATTTTTATTGTTTGTTTTACTTTCCTGTGCTTTATTTGATCAGATAAAAAAAAATATATTACTGAAAGTATCTTTTAAATGTCTCCTTAATGTAAGAGCTGCACAGTGTTCTTCAATAAATCTTTGCACATGGTGAATCACATTGACTGACACGTTACATCTGTAAAGTTCAGATTGAGGACTGAGAGATCCAGACACTAAACACTGAGAGGATGCAGTGATTTAGTGTGTGTTTAAAGCACATGTCTCTGGACAGACATCACACTCACACACTTGTTTGCTCTGCTCTATTTCATGTGTTTTTCTGATTTCTCAGTCTGTTTTCATTCATGTGAGGTATGTGATGTTAATGAAACAGTTATAATATAATATAATAATTTATATTATCATTTTATAATTTAATATATAATTTTGAATGGAAAGAGTTGAAGTGTTCTAGTGACTAATATTGTCATATGCCAAACCATGGTAATTTTCCGGGTATGCTGATCTTACGGCAGCTTTGGCGTTTTGTATCGTCATCATTAGCCAGGTTTCCATCCAAGGGTTTTTTGTTTTGTTTTTTTGTTTTTTTGGCGAAAAAAGGTTTAGCTACATATATCTAATATCACTGCACCTGCTGAACCCATGGTACAGCAGCAAAGTTCCTTGATTATTACAACGGAATGAGAGTATAGTTCCTAGCCATATCGGCCTAGAAAATCGCAACTTTTCATTTTCCGTTGGTCTTAGTACATGATGTAACTACAGAAGAGTCAAGTTTTAAATAGGAAAAATATTGAAACTCTTTGGTCATTTTTTGAGCGAGATACTAACGGTCTAATCAGATTCAATGAACTATGCTAAGCTATGCTAAAAGTGGTACCGCCAGACCCGGAGATCGGCTGAATGGATTCGAAAACGGTAAAACTCAACTGTATAACTCTAGGGGAGTTGGAAAATGAGCCTATTTTCAAAAAAGGTCCTTCCTTTAAAGCAATTAAAAATACTGTTTGGTCAGTGGAAAAGATTGAGAATAAATTTTCTCTGAAATGTATTTTATATATATTTTGATTTATTTATTCTAAAACATGGCAAGGATAGGCTACTGAATGACTTTTAGCAATGTATTGTGACAGCACATCCATAGCTTTTGTACTGTTCACATGGATGGGAATATGCATGGAAATGATATGCAGAAGACGTTATGCATGGTAAAATTAGGCATTGTAAGCTCCATATGTGGTTATTTCAGGAAGGAGATGCATACACAATCTTCTGCTGACTGGGTTTATAAAGAGAATTTTGCGCAGATTCTGGCGCACGCATGGTTTTATAAGTCTGAAAGCTTTTGTGCATACAAAAATCTTTTTGTGTATACACACTTTTAGGATGAAATCTACAGAAAGTTTACGAGGCCCCTGGAGTTTTCAGTCCTGCAGTATAGTGTTAGTAATTAGGATATAGTATTACTGCAGTTATTAAGGGTGTTGATCTACTTCTTTGTAATTCTTTGAGTTTCTGTCTGACACTTGCATCTAGTGGATGTTTTATGTTCTATGACTTTACAGTAGGGTTCCTCATTCCTATTCCTGGACAGACACAACAGAGTTTTTATCCAACTGTAATTGAACACACCTTGATCAACTTATAAAGATCTTTGCATTAAACCAGGTGTGTGGGAGCAAGGTTAAAACTGAACTCTGCAGAAATGAGTCTCTTCAAGACCAGGAATGAGGAAAAAGACTTTAGAGACTTGCAGACAAACCTGTTTTACACACATTACTCAAACAGAGAACCAGGAAACAAGAATCATCTGTTCAAAGAAAGAGATTAAGTGTAGATGAGCTTTTTGTGTCTCTGTATTCATGCAGTAAAATGGCAGAAGCCAGAATTTCTCAGGATGAGTTCATGTGTTCAGTGTGTCTGGATCTCCTGAAGGATCCAGTGACCATCCACTGTGGACACAGTTACTGTAAGATCTGTATTACAGGCTACTGGAATCAAGAGGATGAGAAGAGAGTCTACAGCTGTCCTCAGTGCAGACAGACCTTCAGTCCAAGACCTGCTTTAGGTAAAAACCACCATGCTGGCTGAAGTGGTGGAGAAACTGAAGAAGATTAAACTTCCTACTGACTGTTACGCTGGAGCTGGAGATGTGCAGTGTGACGTCTGTGCTGGAAGAAAACACAAAGCCGTCAAGTCCTGTCTGGTATGCCTGAACTCTTACTGTCAGAATCACCTTGAACAACATGAGACCTTCTTTAAAGGAAAGAGACACAATCTGACTAAAGCCACTGGACGACTGCAGGAGATGATCTGCCCGAAACACGACAAGCTCCTTGATGTTTTCTGCCGCACTGATCAGAAGTGTATATGTGTGCTGTGTACGATGGATGAACATAAAAACCATGACACTGTATCAGCTGCAGCACAGAGGACAGAGAAACAGGTATGAACTATGAACTAGACCGTGATGAAATAATGAAGACACTTTCATGTGTTTCACGTGTTTGTTGCAACCTTTATTAACAGGCAACACCATTCACACTGCACACTTTGGCAATGCTGCATAGCATAAGTGTAGCTGCAAGTAGAGATACAGCACTGAGCAGAAAATATGGGTCTTGTTGGGCTTAATGCAGGTTAGACACAGTGACAGGGACACATGAGTCACTTTCTATTCATTAAGGGGCCCATTGGACACTATTTTTAATGAAAACGGAAAACTTTTTACGTGTTTTGGCCGTTCATTAACATGTCAATGACCTTTTGAAAACGCGTTTCAGGTAGACTACAAATTTTTGAAAACTATACTGCTATTGTCTCTGTGTAAACTATAAAATTCATTTTAACAGCGTTGTCTGTACACAAAAAATGCAAAGGAAAAACATTTCCGTTTCAGACCAAATAAGTTACCTTTAAGGCAGGAACACACCAAGCTGATGGTCGGCCGTCAGGCAGTTTTTGTTCGTCAGCCGACTAAGTTTTCTCAGTGTGTTCCGCACCGTCGGCTGAAGTTGGTCCTCATCGCCTCTTTTTTTTGGGCTGAGCTCGTTGGTCCATCAGGCCCTCTGATTATTCTGCTTGGCTGTTCAGCTACTGTCACCTGCTGGTACGGAAAGACATTTCATCTTACGCAGACGCAGAACGGACATGCTACTTGGTCGTTGGCTGTCGAGCGTTGGTTTGGTGTGTCAGGGCAAGTTTGGACCCAGACGCTGCCGACGTGAGCCAACCCCGCAGTCTGCTTTCGTCTCCACTAGTTTGTCAGAGTCGGCTTGGTGTGTTCCTGCCTTTAAACCTCCCTACTTTTATTGGAGGCATTCAGTCGTTCACAGGAAGGTTTTTGGTTTATTTTTATGTGATGTTTACTGTTATTGTTTTTTCCTCCAGAAACAGCTGAAGGAGACACAGAAGTCATTCCAGCAGAGAATCCAGCAGAGACAGAAAGACCTTCGACAGCTGAGAGAGACTGTGGAGTCTCATAAGGTGAGTCGAAGAGACATTTAAAAAGTCTCAGTCAGGACTCTCCTCTTTCAGTCCCACTGAAGCCACTGTGTGATTGTGATGTGTGTCCTAACAGCACTCTGCGCAGACAGCAGTGGAGGACAGTGAGAGGATCTTCACTGAGCTCATCCACTCCATTGAGAGAAGCCGCTCTGAGGTCACACAGCGGATCAGAGATCAAGAGAAGGCTGCATTGAGTCAAGCTGAAGGAAGACTGGAGCGACTACAGCAGGAGATCAATGATCTGAGGAAGAGAGATGATGCTGAGCTGGAGAAGCTTTCACACACAGAGGATAACATCCATTTCCTACAGGTAACAGAGATCTAGGGTGCTTTCACAAATGCCTCATTTAGTTCGGTTGAATCGCACTAGAGTTTGTTGCCCCCCTTGGCGTGGTTCGTTTGGGCAGGTGTGAATGCAGCACTCGGGTGTGCAACAAAAGCGGACCAAACAAGCATACCCCCACGTGCAGCTCTGATACTCTTGTTACCCTTCAGGATCACAGGTACCTGCACAGTGACATCAATAATGTGAGTACCAGGATAGCAGGAATTGTGTACCTTACCTTTAGCAAAGGTAGTGTGGATGTGCCAGACAATGTAGTCTCTGATGGTCATGTCTTGCGAAGGGGGACGAAGTGATTCCGGGTGAAAATCTTGAAGATAAGGGGCGGCTGAGGGGGAGAGGTCCTCGCCTGCGGCCTGGTTTGCTCTTTCTACTTCTGAAGCACCCAGGATCCACAGTGCCACAGTGAAGGAGACCTAGGATGATCGCATCCTGGATGCACGGGCCCTGTGCAGAAAAATACATGGAGTAGAGTTGGTGGGAGTATTGATACTGAAAACCACAGATCTAAACTATCTTAATGCCCATGTCTAAATAACAGTGTAGTTGAATGAATGAATGAATGAATGAGGCATTTATATAGCGCTTTCCTATGTACTACTGTACACCCAAAGCGCTTTACAATCATATCAGGGGTCTCTCCTCATCAACCACCAGTGTGCAGCATTCACTTGGATGATGCGACAGCAGCCACAGTACAACGGCGCCAGTGCGCTCACCACACACCAGCTGTAGATGGAGAGGAGAGAGAGTGAAAGAGCCAATTCAATGGATGGGGATTATTAGGAGGCCATGATTGGTATGGGCCTATGGAGGGAATTTGGCCAAGGACACCGGGGTTACACCCCTACTCTTTTACGAGAAGTGCCATGGGATTTTTAATGACCACAGAGAGTCAGGACCTCGGTTTAACGTCTCATCCGAAGGACGGTGCTTGTTACTGTACAGTGTCCCCGTCACTATACTGGGGCGTTAGGACCCACACAGACCACAGGGTGAGCACCTCCTGCTGGCCTCACTAACACCTCTTCCAGCAGCTACCTGGTTTTCCCAGGAGGTCTCCCATCCAGGTACTAACCAGGCTCAGCCCTGCTTAGCTTCAGTGGGCAACCAGTCTTGGGCTACAGGGTGATATGGCTGCTGGTAAACAAGTTTTAATCTATTTGTAATCTATCATGATATCTGTCATGATCTATGGTTTCAAAAGCAGCACTAAGATAAAATAAAACTAGCAATGAAATGCAGCCTTGGTCGGATGCTAGAAGCAAGTAATTTCTAGATTTAACAAATGTAGTCTCAGTGCTATGATGTAGCCTGAAACCTGAAAATTTGTTAATTTACTAGGGTCTAGTTGTTGGTTCTTAATGAGTGGCTTAATAACCACCAACTTGAAAGTTCTTGGGATGTGACCTACAGATAAGTTAATAATATTGAGAATGTCATCAATTGGCTTGTATAATAATGAATATGAGAAGAATGTAGCAGATGCTGTGAAAGTGTTGGATGGAGTTACTAAAGATAAGTCAACAAGAGCCACACAAATCTCATAGCAGTGCAGATTATTGGGTGTGCAGTGTGGAGATGATGCATTTTGATTTCTGTTTTTTGTAGAGTTTCCTGTCTCTCTCAGCGCCTCCTAAATCCGCAGATGTATCCAACAATCACTTCAATTCTCTCTTCTCTTTTGATGGTGTGAGAGAATCTGTCTGTCAACTGAAAGATAAACTGGAGGATTTCTGCAGAGAGGAGCTCAAAAAGATTTCTGACAGAAGTAATGCCCTAGAGAGTCCTCCATCACCACATATCATGTAGAACATAACATTAAAATGTTTTAGGAATAGATGCAGTGACCATTTTCTCTTATGACAATCACACTGTTCATGTCTGTTGATTTCTAGTTACTTTCACCAACATTGTTCCCAGGATCAGGAATGACTTCCTACAATGTAAGTCCCTAAGAAAACATTAACCTTAAACCAAACCCTAACCCTAACTGTAACTCTATAGTAAGTACATGTAGTTAATTAATATTACTCAGTACTTATTTGAGTAAGTACAATGTAACTACGTCACCTTAAAATAAAGTGTAACCAACTATTTTCCAAACCGTGTTTTTGTCTTATCATAAATCACTATGGTATGCCTATCATAAGTATTTATATTCGGACTATTTTAGACCAAGTGGGTCACCAACAGCTGCAGAGTAGCCCAGTACCTGCGTGACTCTTAATAGACAAAAACTAGTAGCTCCGACTACAGTGTTCTTCTGCAAGACACATGCAGTTTTGTTTATCAGCACAGTTACATAGTATAACTTTAAACAAATGCCAAAGAATTCAGCTAAATTAAAAGATAAGATATATTCATAATTAATGATCCTGACGTGTTTTCTCTCCATCAGATTCCCATCAGCTCACTCTGGATCCAAACACAGTGAATAAACGCCTCCGTCTGTCTGAGAGGAACAGAGTGATTACTTACACTAACACAGAGCAGCCGTATCCTGATCATTCAGACAGATTTGATGTACATCATCAGGTGTTGTGTAGAGAGAGTGTGTGTGGACGCTGTTACTGGGAGATTGAGTGGAGTGGAAGGTGTGTGTTTATATCAGTGTCATATAAGAGCATCAGCAGAAAGGGTGAGGGTTATGAGTGTGTTTTTGGACGTAATGATCAGTCCTGGAGTTTGAACTGCTCTTCCTCCAGATACTCATTCAGACACAATAACATAGTAACTGATCTCCCTGTAGTGTCCAGCTGTAGAATAGGAGTGTATGTGGATCACAGTGCAGGAACTCTGTCCTTCTACAGCATCTCTGGAGACACAATGAGCCTCATCCACACAGTCCAGACCACATTCACTCAACCGCTCTATCCTGGCTTTTGGGTTTGTTCTGGATCAGTGAAACTGTTTTGATGTATCTGAATAGATTATATAGATATTCTACAACACATAATACTTGAGCTATCAAACTTTCTTTCAGTCATGTACAGATTGTCAATATTAAATAAGAATACTATGGTAAGAGAGCAGTGAACACTATTACAACAACTCAACACAAATCAACAACTATCGCAGAGCTGCCAAGGATCTTTGCCATGTTAAGGAGCAGTCACACTACACTTTTCATTCTATTGACTTGCATTCAAATGCACGCGAATGCGGGAGATGGGAAACGTAAGCTCAAGCAAAGAAGTTTTGCATTTGCTGCTATCTAATGTTTGGTGAACTCTGACCTGCGAATTCATATCAAGTGAAAAAGCATGACCAATAGAAGATTGACACGCCACAGCAAACTTTAAATCTGCATTCAGCATTCCAGTAAATCAGCATTCCAGTAAAGTGGAGTAGATTGCATATTTTTTACATATTATGTAATATATGATTTTTTTTTTTTTAAAAGATGCTGCATAATGTGATGTCATTGTGCAACCGTTGCAGTATCTGTAGAAATTTCATGTTCAAACTCTAGTGTGACATTCCTAAAATCTCTATACTAAATTACATCTATTAATTATATTGTAATTACGACTGTCATTTATTTCTGAGCCGAATAGGAAGCTAAAAACCGATGAAACTGCATTTCCCAACGGAACATACCACACACCATGATGATACAGTTGTAATGTTATGTTTCGACAGCACAGAGTGCGAAAAAGCCACCATCTGGGTGCATATCTGCAGTAGCTTTAGATCATGCACATCGTAACTTCACTTACTTTTGACTTGACATTTGATATTCAACAGTGCTTTGATCTGCCTGCATTGACACTATTCTTTAAGAGATGCTGTGCAGCCAAAATTATATACCAGTTATCACTGTAAAGCTGCTTTGACACAATCTACATTGTAAAAAGCACTATATAAATAAAGGTGACTTGACTTGACTTACTTGAATCAGTTGTTGACAGAAATCTTCAGCTGGAATAGGCTATGATTCCAATAGAAAGTGAACCTTATACACCAATCAGAGAAGCTGTTGGAAATTGCTTCAAACCAATCAGTGACCGCCTACTTCAGCAATTCTGAATGAGAAGTAATCTGTTGTAAATTTAAATATTTTGAAATAAACAGTTAAAATGAAATACACCACTTCTAACCATGTTTAAAAAAAGCCCTACAAAAAAAAAATTTTTATAAATGAAATGTAGTTGTTTGTTATTCTGTAGCTGTTAACAGTTTATTGCATTCATACTGAAATCATGTGATTTTTGCGCTCTGAACCACTGATTCAAAACAAAAGATTCATAAAGCTTCAGAATGAAAGCTCATTGCTCTTGCATTGCCAAACAATGTGTAAATATATGTCCCTGCCGTAAGCTGCTTATTTTACTTTACAAAGTTTGAAATATGGATATTTTTCTTACAAAAACTCATTGATTTGTTCCAGAAGTCCTTTATTAACCCCCTGGAGTCTTATGGATTATTTTTTATGATGGATGGGTGCATTCATTTTGGGCTTCAATACAGGAGCCACATTCACAACCATTATAAATCTTTGGATTTATTTATGTTTTAAATATATCTCATATTGTGTTCATCTGAAAGAAGATGGTTATATACATCTAGAATGGCTTGAGTGTAACTACATTACCGCCTGTAAACTGTTAGTGTCTTACAGAAAACAGTATGTTTTTTTAAAGATCTGTAAAGTTTATTTTAATTTTATGAAATTATCTTTAAAATGTAGTGTCCTGAAAAGGGGACATTTCTTTTTTTTCCCCATTTTTCCTTTCTTTTTTGCTGAGTTTATATAATTTAAATTTAGCTATTTTGTTTGAGTAATATTATTACTTTATTTCATGTAATTCTCTTCATTTTGTACTTTGTAGACGACCCCTATCCTCCATCATTACATTATAAAATATATGGGTTGCCATAAATCAAGGCAGATTGAAGCATATCCACCTTATTTTTAACGTAAGTGCGGTTGCGCAGACATTTGTTACTTAAATGTATAAGGTTTCTAAGGTTATCCACTTCCATTTAATTTTAGCTGAACAAAATTATCATGCTGTCTGATATTTCATAATGGTATTTCTTATATTATTATAAGATATTGTTGTAGTTATAAGCACACTGATTTGTAGTAAAAATTTTACAGTTTACTGCACTTTCTCTTTTCACAAATGGCAGCTGAATCTGAAGCCTTGCATATTTACAGAACATAGCTTATTTCTGCATTGCAAAATAAGGTGGATAGGCCTACACAACATTGTGTTCTCTTCTACATTTTAAAACAATTTATTGAAGAGAAAAAAAAAAAATTGTCTGACCATTATCAAACGTCAAACAAACTTGATCTCAGTAAACATTTTGACACATCCTTGCACATTTGTACTATAAGCAAGTAAGACCCATATGTATTATTGGTTGGTAATGTTTTCACTTTGAATATTAGGCATTCAAGATTCTAACAAAACTTTTCTTGAACTTGCCTGACAATAAAACTGGTCTAACTGGTATTTATGTAAGGGAAAATGTGACATGAGGACGAGTGATGCACTCATGTACCTGTTATGGGCCAATCACAGGTGTCTGCTCGCAGGATAGACCAATCATATTTGGGATGGTATTTGTTATTTGATCCTTCACAGTCAAAGCTAAAAGAAATCAAAACCAACAGTTAGAATTGTTTGTCTGATAAGACGCCATTTAAGATCGCTGTAAACCAAGGCTTACAAGTACAAGTTTATTGGTAAGTCATAACTTTTATAATGTTGTCATTTAAATGTATTAACATTAGATGTGTGTGTTCAGGTATAACTATACTTGTAAGTTCTAAAATGTCCTGATTATTCAAATTTTACCAAACTAATATAGTGAAAGCTGCTGAACACCGACTAGTGAGTTGGACCTCACTAGATGAAAAGACTTATAACTCGTCCAAATCATGTTTTTATTTACTTTTATTGTTTTTTTTTTTCCAGTGAGGACGTTGAGAGTATCTTCTTCTTTTCTGGCAGTTTCCCATTCATAAGAGGTCCGCCAATGACAGAAATGATCATTAACCTGATATAAAAACAATAAGTCTATGAGACGCCCTTACTAATATAGTCAAACATGCCTGTGTATGTGTCTTTGTGTGTGTGTGGTATACATTTACAGTCAAACTTGATTAAGAATACTTGAGGAGTCAGGCATAATTAATTGATAGATAATGTGTATTATATAATGTATTATATACATTTCTGTGAAATTTGAATCAGTACAAGTTTTAATGATGTTTTTGCAACATTCACATCGTGTTCAACACTTGTTATTTATAACCCCAGTACAAGTACTTGTAGCACTGGTTGGTTGGGTCCTTCCGAGTAAACAGGGCATAGATAAAATTCCTTACATATTTACCGATCCATCTGCTTAGTAGTGAAGAGTACAACAGATGAGGTTACTGTTTACAAACAAATCCTCCATGGTACTTCTGGATTCTTTTCACAACCCTGAAAAAAATCAGTTGATACACTTGCATTAATATAGATATTATATGCATTTTCTCAATAATTCAGTCTTAGTGTCCTTCCACAATTTTTTCTTTGTTTCCATGGCACAATCTTCATGTTCTTTCTGTTTCTTCATGTTGTCTATCTGGATGTCGAGGGCTATAATCACTTTGTGAAGCACAGGAAGAAATTTGATTGGTGCAGAATCTTTCCACTTTAGACTAGTCCACTCAAGAATATCTGATTTCATATTATTTGCTGTGTCTGTATGTGGAAGAACATGAGACATAGCATTATACTCTATATTAGAATTGCTTATTATTTTTCTGTTATGCATCATTTATGTTGTCTGTGTTTGTAAAGGTATGGCTGAAAATCACATTTAAATCACAGAAGAATGAGTGGCTATGAGGAGAAAGAGGAGGAGGATGTTGTTCACTACCAGAAACGGAGAGCAGCATCTCCAGAGCCCAGTCTTGTGTCTATGAAGAGTGATAATTCCATGGGAGAACTCCGAAACTTCAGTGGTAAACAGACTTGAATCCCAGGTGAGACGAAAACCAGTACTGGGGACAGAAAGTTATAACTTAAACATCAGTGATAAAGGGAGACAATCTGTTTTATTGAGGTGACTTTCTCGGTATCTTTAGACAGCATTAAGTATCCATTAAGTATTTTGTGTGTTTTGAGAGAGTGATTGAATTGATTAATTCAAAAGTCACCCAAGGCCAAACGAATCTCTTATTATGCTTTTTTTAACAAACAAATAAACTCAAGCACTGGTCACCTGATGCACAATGGCAGTATATGTCAGAGTGTTGCCCATGAGGCTATCGGCTCAGACTCTATAAATAGCTTTAATTAAGTTAAGGTTTAAGTTAAGTTAAGGTTTAACATCTATTCAATCAATTAATGTCATTGATGACATTACAGACCTTTTAGCTCATCTTACAGTTTTATGGTCGGAAGAGGATGTTGTGCACCTCATGATAGTGATGTACACTTTCAAAATGCTGCTTCATAAAGCTTCAAAACTTATTTAGTTTCAAATCAGTGATTCAGAGCTTATTTAAATATGACCAAGTCACATGATTTCAGCAAATATATGGTTTCACCCTCTCGGGGTGCGTTTTATAATATAGTGTCAGTTTTAATGACAAATATCTGCATAATGCCAAAAAGGAAGAGTAATAGGTAATTCTCTCTAATTTTTTAAATTTGCCAATACTTCTCTAAAACACACAAAATAAGCAGTGCAAATTAATAAAAACAACATAAATTATTTCATAGATAATGATTCATATTTTAGCTATTTCATTGCATTTATAGTTTTGACCAGTAGGTGTCTCCAGCGTATAGAGTTTCACTTCAAAATAGATGTCATTGACTGTAGAATCATGATTGGTTGATTTAAAGATTTTGTTTTCTGCAGTTTTTAGTGATCATTATGATTTTATGTAAAGAGAAACTTGAGGTAGAGACCTGTACAAAACATTAATGTTGGGTGTTGGGACCGGAACTGAAAAATCCATCCCAGTCCCAACACACAACATTAGTGTTTTGTTCTGCTCCCACCAGCAAAAGCCTGCAGCTAAAAGTATGAAATTTCCATGTACTAGTTGAGGGGAAATAGGTTCTCTCAGCTCAAGTGAGGGTCTTAGAATTCAGAAACCAATAAAATTAACTTAATACCACATTTTACAGAGGTACTTAGCAATCAAACTGTTGGTATGATAGCATTCAAGTCATGTCACCTTTAAATGTGCCCTAGAATTAAAAATTGAATTTACCTTGGCATAGTTAAATAACAAGAGTTCAGTACATGGAAATGACATACAGTGAGTCTCAAACCCCCAATAGCCACGGAGCACAGCCTCAAACTCATTCAGAATCAAATGTAAACATCCAAATAAATACTATACTCACATGATCTGATATGCTGCATGACGAACACTTTGTAAAGATCCATTTGAGGGTTATATTAGCTGTGTGAACTTTGTTTATGCAATGATAGAGTCGAGAGCTCGAGAGGGGGCGGAGAGCGCTAGCAATTAAAGGGGCAGCAGCCTGAATCGGTGCATTTCTAATTATGCCCCAAAATAGGCAGTTAAAAAAATTAATAAAAGAAAATCTATGGGGTATTTTGAGCTGAAACTTCACAGACACATTCAGGGGACACCTTAGACTTATATTACATCTTGTAAAAAAAAACGTTCGATGGCACCTTTATTTAAATAGTGCTTTATACAATACTAATTGTTTCAAAGCTCGTTTACAGTTATAAACAGGAAAATAACGATCCAGTGATGCACGATTGAATTCAGCTCTAAAGCAGCTCTAAAAGGACAATAGTAAACAGTAATCGTTCATTTGAAATCAGTTCATTGTTGACTAATTTTGGTTCAATAACTGTGTAAAGTTCATCAGTTATGAAATTAGTTAAATTCAACTATAAAGCAGCTCTGGAGAAAACAGTGATGTCATCATACTGCTAATAGACCCGTTTCATAGGCTGTGATGACGTTTTAATGGTCATCAATATCGTAAATCCTACAAAGTTTTTCATTTTTTAGTATTATATTACATTTGCATTAATTTACAAAAAAAAAAAAAAAACAGTTAATGCACCTGTGAGGGTGTTTCTAATACAGAAGCTATGGGAGTGACTGTAAAAATGACATTTTTCTCTCTTCTGACTGCTGTTAACAATCGCTCTCTATTTTTTTCTCTCTTTTTGAAAGTTGTGAAAACACTATGGAGTTTTTTTTTGCTATTTGCGCAAATGGAAACACAAAAATCTATTTTTCTGTTATGCATCATTTATGTTGTCAGTGTTTGTAAAGGTATGGCTGAAAATCACATTTAAATCACAGGATAAGGAGTGGCTATGCAGAGAGGGAAGGGGAGGATGTTGTTCACTGCCAGAACCAGAGAGCAGCATCTCCAGAGCCCAGCCTTTTGTCTATGAAGAGTGATAATTCCATGGAGAGAACTCCGAAACTTCAGTGGTAAAACAGAGATTTTTTACCCCAGGTGAGACAAAAACCAGTACTGGAGACAAAAGAATTATAACATAAACATCAGTGATAAAAGGGGGCAATCTGATTTATCAAGGTGACTTTCTCAGTAACATCAGACAGCGTTAAGTATCCAGCTTTGTGTCTATGAAGAGTGAAGGTGACTTGAGTCTTTTGGGTCCTTTACCTAATTGTTTGTTCAGATTAGCTCAGAGTCTGTTTATTCAGATTATGTTTTTACCCCACTGGTGATAAGTTTGGATAAATGTTACGTACGGTGTACATTTTACAGGGTGGCCGCGGGTCCTTAAAAAGTCTTAAAAAGTCAAATATATTTTTCCTAATAAAAGGCCTTAAAAAGTCTTAAATTCAGATTTGATAGGTCTTAAATATTTTTTGTTGCATAGAGACAGAGCGACACATAATCTTAAAACCACGCCCACCGGAGGGGGAAAATATTCCCACAGTCCCCATTGCTCTTTGTAATTTCTGGCTTTTAACAAAAAATAGAACAATGTCTAAAAGCTGCTATGTGACATAGTGTACAGAAAACAAGCTCAGAAAAAAACCCAGAACTAAGATTTAATAAGCTGTCGACGCAAAAACAAATGTTTAAGGACACAAAAGTGGATACAGGCAAAGAGAGAGCACAACGGGTCATTACATAAGAACTACATTGGAGGGGAACGTATTTGGCGACAGGTGAAATAATTCTTTGACATGGTTAAAAATAATGAATGGTTTGTTTTCGTTTGTTTGTTTAGCATATGTTGTTGCCGATTACGTTTCCCTCCCATGTATTTCTTGTAGTAATATGACCCTTGCGATCTGTCTCACTGCCTGTATCCACTTTTTTGAAGCAGCACAACTGTTTTCAACATTGATATAATCAGAAATGTTTCTTGAGCATCAAATCAAATTGTAATGATTTCTGAAGGATCTTGTGACCTGAAGACTGGAGTAATGATGCTGAAAATTCAGCTTTGATCACAGGAATAAATTACATTTTATAATATATTAAAATAAAACATCTTTTTTATTTTTAAGAATATTTCACAATGTGGCTGTTTACTAGAAAATCTTGCTCTCATTCATTCTTTTGTTGTTGTTCTTGTTTCTCCAGTGTGAAAATAGTGAAAAGAGATGATCACAGAATTCTCACCAACCAGTAAATAATGAACTATGCAAAGTCAAAGACCAACACAAAACCAACATAAAGAAGAAGTATGGGAAACTTATTTGAAGGAATCAAACTTGAAGAAAATCAAACAGCCCTGAATAGGATCTACACACAGCTGTACATCATAGAGGGAGAGTGTGAAGAGTGAACGAAGAACATGAGGTTTTACAGATGGAGAAAACACCCAGGATAAAGAACTCACTAACACACAAATCTACTGCAATGACATTTTTAAAGCCTTACCTGAACCAGGATGTGATGAGAAGGGCAAAAAGTTTGTTCTTACTAAAGGCATCGCTGGAATTGGAAAACGGTCTCTGTGCAGAAGTTTGTTTTGGACTGGGCCGAGGGAAAAGCCAATCAGGATGTAGATTTCATGTTTGTTCTTCCATTTCGAGATCTCAACTTGATTGGAGATCATCAGTACAGTCTTCACAGACTTCTGCTGGACTTTCATCCAGAACTTCAAGATCTGGACTCAAAGATTTATGAGGAGTGTAAAGTTGTGTTCATCTTTGATGGTCTGGATGGAAGCAGAATCACACTGATGTTTAAAGACAGTGAGAAAGTTTCTGATGTGACTGAGACTTCATCAGTGAGTCTATTGATGTCAACATCATGAAAGGAGAACTGCTTCCTCTGCTCTAATCTGGATCACCACCAGACCAGCAGCAGCCAATCAGATTCCCTCCAAATACATCAACCGTCTGACAGAAATTCAGGGATTCAATGAGCTTCAGAAGGAGGAATATTTCAGGAAGAGAATCAGTGACGAGCATCAAGCCAGCAGAATCATCTCACACATTAAAAGAGCAAGAAGCCTCCACATCATGTGCTACATTCCTGTTTCTGCTGGATCTCAGCCAATTGCTTCAAAACCTCCTGAAAGCAGATCAGAGAAAAAAAACCCTAAAACTCTGACTGAAATGTACATCCACTTCCTCCTGATTCAGATCAACAAGAAGAATCAGAAGTATGAAGAAAGAGATCCTGATAAACTCCTGCAGTCCAGCAGAGAAGTGATTGTAAAACTGCTGAACTGGCCTTCAAACAGCTGATGAAGGGCAATGTCATGTTCTATGAGGAAGACCGAGAGAGAGAGTGGCATAGACGTCCTGATGCCTCAGTGTATTCTGGAATTTGCACTGAGATATTTAAGGAGGAATCTGCGATTCATCAGAGGAAAGTCTACTGCTTAAATCTGAGCGTTCAGGAGTTTCTCGCTGCATTCTATGTGTTTTACTGCCATCTGACAAAGAACATGGAGCCATTGCAGTTGTTTCTGAATGAAACATGAGAAGTACAGCTCTACGAAAAATATGTCTGACTACTATCATCAGCAGTTGATAAAACCCTTCAGACTGAAAAATGGACATGGATCTTTTCTGCGGTTTCTGCTGGGTGTCTCACTGGAGTCATCAGAAACTCTTACAGGATCTACTGACACACACAGAGAGCAGCTCAGAGAGCATTAAAGAAACCACACGGTACATAAAGATGAAATCAAAGAAGTTATGGTCTCTCAGCTGACAGATCCATCAATCTGTTTCCTCTGTCTGCTGGAAGTGAATGATCAGACTCTGTACAGGAGATTCAGGAATTTGTGAAATCAGACAAACGTTCAGAGAAGAAAACTCACTCCTGCTCACTGCTCCGCATAGCCTACATGCTTCAGATGTCAGAAGAGGTGCTGGATGAGTTTGATCTCATGAAATACAATAATCAGATGAGGGTAGATGGAGACTGATACCAGCTGTGATGAAATGCAGAAAAGCCCTGTGAGTATTCATTCATAGTATCACAAAATAAACAAATTTATATGTAGTTGAGATTCAAACTAATTTATCTATGGAACCATAACCCTATTTTTATTCATAAAACACAAAATGTGGAAATTATTACATATTTTATATGAATATTGCAGGGATATAACAGTTTACCACATTAAAAACAGTAGGCAGTAGAAGCACAGTCTCAGAATTCAATAGTCAGAATTCAAATCACCACAATTTCCCCAAACAAAAGAATTACTTAGTACGTGTTTCCAAACCCTGTTTCTGGAGGCACACCAGTGTCATTTGAGTTTAATGTCAACAGTGATGAAGATGAAGAGTCTCCAGCTTTGCCTTATCATAGACTTAGAGCCGACCTCCACATTCTGATTCTATCTGATGTCCATTGGTTAGGGTTTTCAGACAGCTAATGAATCAATCATGAACTGTTTTAGTGAGCTTCATTTCATACAATGTATTAGCTTTGGCAATGGTTTTTCAATCCTGGCCCTGGGGACCCACTGCACATTTTGTATGTCTTTCTTATAAGAGTTACACTCAGTTAAGTTCCCTGACTTGAAGATCTGAATCAGGGGTCGGATTCACAAAATATCTTAAGGCTAAAAGTAGCTCCAAACTTACCAATTTAGGAGAAACTCTTATGGGAATGTCAGTCCTAATTTTTAGGACTCCTAATTTTTTAATTTCACAAAGCATTTTAGCACTAAAACTACCTCCTAAATCTGTAAAACGTTAGGAGTAGAAGAGAGGACTGCTAAGTCATTAAGACCAAATCAAACAATCCTAATGGCTGTTGCTGGCAGTCCGCCTCAGCAATCTGCCCAAAGACACTGTACACCATTGAGGCAATAGTGATAGAGCCTTGAGTGCTGAAACTTTTCTTCATAAATGCAATACATATTTTGATTTATAGATTTGAAACTATGATAATATGGCAAAAGAGAAATCTTTAATAAATAAATAAATAAATAATGTCTGATTACCTGTGGCAGTTGTTTTCAAGAATTCACACATACAAATGATCAAATAGAGTTAAAAAATATATATAATAAGTGTATTTGGTGTGCTGTCCAAGGGGATTGGGGGCTCTGAGCTTGAAATTTAGCCCAAACCCAGAGTTCTCCCCCATATCCCCAGCTGAGAGTGAGGAACGGGGAGGTGGAGGAATGCAGAAAACTGTTGAGGTAACTAGGTGAGTTGTCTCTCTTCTGTGTATACATACCTGACATGTAAGAAGCTGACAATCAGCTGAACATATACTAGTTTAATTCGTGACACTTACACATTTTAAAACCTTTATTTGAATATGGCAACACTTGTATTTTAAAACCTTTATATGAACGTGGCAACATGTACCTCATTCTAAAATATTTCTGCGATTAAATCGCCAACAGAGACTCCTCCCCCATCAGCCATTCACTGTGTGCATAGTTAGTAAGCGTGTTGACATCATCCATAGCAATGAGGTCAAACCTGCCCTCACTCTTAGCTTAAGATTTCTCTCTATTCTTTAGGAAAATTTGGTCTCAGCAGCTTTGTGATTAGGTTTTAAGAGGAAACTCTTAGCTAAGAACTTTTATGCCATTTAGAAGAGGTCTTAGTCAAGTTAAGTCACCTTTATTTATATAGCGTAAAAAAAAAAAATGAAGACAAAAAAAAATGGCATCATCAGCTTAACTAAAATTCAGCATTGATTCATTTGGTTGTAAAACTCAATAATTTGTTTATCCATATATCAGCACTGGAGAATAGAGTGATGTCATCGTCCAGCTCAGTTCTGTTCACATACAATGGTGTCAATGCAGGCAGATCAAAAACATTATGTATATCAATGTAATATCAAGCATTATATAATAACAAGTGTCCCCAACTAAGCAAGCCAAAGGTGACAGCGGCAAGGAACCCAAACTCCATCAGGTGACATCAGATGACAAACAGGTGATAAAAATGGAGAAAAAAAAACCTTGGGAGAAACCAGGCTCAGTCGGGGGGTCAGTTCTCCTCAGTGCATGATTATGATTCAGGCAGCGTTACAGGTCATAAGTCCAATTGGAATTGCAACAGTCAAACTATTTGGTCCAGTTCCATCTAGTTGAAGATCGTATTCATCATGGCATGGGACGGTTTGTTGGGAATCTGTGCCACTGGCTGTCGTGGTAAGATAAAATGTTTTGTGAACATGGCCCCGACTGTTTTAAATAAGGATGGTGTACAAAGGGGCTTCTCAATTAGAAGGCTGTTAAATATTAAGGCTGCATCCTTCCTACATCTGTCCTTCCAAGGATTGTAGGCTTATGCTCTTTTTAGCATTTAACAGAACAGGACTGGGCAACTCTGGCCTTCAAGATTCACTGTCATGTAGAGTTTGACTTAGGGATGCTCAATCCTGTTCCTAGAGATCTACCTCCTTGCAAAGTTCAATCTTCAGCAAATTAAGATCTTCAGGAGCACTTAAAAATTACAGACAGGTGGGTTTGATCAGGGTTGGATCAGGGTTGCATGTTTAAGCATTTTATGCTGAAATCAACTTTTTTCTAAGCACGTTTATAAAAGCAACTTAAATGCCCCAATTGAACTAAGGCCTAATCCTGATTTAATCTAAGCTCTGTCTGTGAAACCGGGCCATTGTCGTGCATAGAATATTGAAAAAATTATCTCTTCCTCATTGCACTTTTATCCTCTGTTATAGACTCGGATGTGGTCTCTCTGATCAGTGCTGTGAAAGTGTGTCTTCAGCTCTACAATCATCAAATACCTATTTGAGAGAGCTGGACCTGAGTAACAATGACATACAAGATTCAGGAGTGAAGCTGTTATCTGTTGGACTAACGAGTTCACACTGTCAACTGAACAAACTGAGGTTTGACCTTCAGATTCACTATTAGACATGCACACTCGATGAACAGTCAATGTATTACTGGCTGATAACTGTGAATGTTCAATTATTATTGTGTCAGTAATAGAGTGTAATTATAATTGCTGTATTTTAATTGTTCTAGTGTATTTGCATGATGACTAACATATGATCTCATTTGTCAGGTGGTTTCAAGTGCATCTACAGCATGTGTTACCTAAAAGATGCTATGTTTAACCTATTATATTGTAACAAATCTTTTCGGTGTCCCTTTAACAAACAAAGTTGTGCTGGTGAGAGACTGAAAAGTTCAAAGAAAAGAAAAAAAGGATAGAGAGAAAATGGAAAGGAAAGGGAAAGTTTTTTGGCATGCATGAGCAAACCCTGATTTTTATTATTTGTCAAGGGTTTCATCAGCCTCTAGAAAAATGACTCAGAAGCTATGAATATTAACAAACTGATTTGGACTTTTTTACCTTACTGTTTTGTATCCTGCGTTCTCGTTACTGCTTTAATTATAGATTATTTTCCCCTTTTCCCTCAATCTTTCTTGCATCATCTGTCCATTCATTTTTCATCCTTCCACAGATCTTCCACATTTGTTGTTCTCTTGCTATTTAATTAGACTTTTATTTCCTTATTTAATTCAGATACAAATTAAATGTAAACTTATGAATGCATGGTTACTATGGATACAAGTGTTCCAATACAATATGATTGGTGGCTTATTGATAATTAAAAGATTTATTTAACAAAGAAGGTATGATGTAAATGGTAAATGGCAGTCAAATGTCAATTACTAATAGTGTCTATACATTATTAGTGTTTTTCTTTGGAAAACTTTTACTTCACAACATTCTAAAGCATAATAGTGTACTTTTTTACAGCACTATGTTTCATATTAAATTTC
Organism: Culter alburnus; assembly: GCA_028476615.1. Taxonomy (NCBI): domain Eukaryota; kingdom Metazoa; phylum Chordata; class Actinopteri; order Cypriniformes; family Xenocyprididae; genus Culter; species Culter alburnus. The sequence continues at coordinate 15,489 of JAOTNS010004053.1, read as the reverse complement.
ATTTAATACTTAATTACTTTAGAAATCTAGTACTTTCTTACTTTTACTTGAGTAAAAATCATGTAAATGTTTACTTGAGTACAAGAAAGCACTACATTTTTTAATGTACTTAAGTATTAAAGGTAAAAAAACTACTTTTATTTATGAAATGTTGTGTAGTAAAAAGTATGACATCATGCTTTAGAATGTAGTGAAGTAAAAGTTTTCCAAAGAAAAAACTTTGATAAAGTACAGATACTTTTTAAATTTATTTGAAGTATAAATACTTCACTACTGTCCACCTCTACATTTTAATGACTGAATCCTTTATTTTGTTCAGACTGGCAGGTTGTCGATTGACTAGTCAGTGCTGTGAAAGTTTGTCTTCAGCTCTACAATCATCAAACTCCCCACTGAGAGAGTTGGACCTGAGTAACAATGACCTGCAGGATTCTGGAGTAAAGCTGCTTTCTACTGGGCTGAAGAGTTCATACTGTCAACTGAAAATACTGAGGTGTGACTTACACTTCTTTACTACATACTCAAATATGTGTATGCATAGGTGTTTTGTAGTGATCAGGTTTTATTTCAGATTAGCATCATCTGATAATTGTAATCAACTGACTATTTGAAAAAAGTATTTAATTAGTGTAATTTTGTAACATATATTTGTGAGATGAGCACAGAACCCAAGTGACTGAGCTACTGCTAAAAGAGAAAGCAATGGAACCAGACCGCAGCATAGCAGGTGAGAAGAGGTAGACTTGAGGTAGGATGGCTGACAGAGACTGGAGGGATGCTGGCAGTGGACCAAGGCTTATAGGTTAAGGGAAACCATGGCCCTCGAGGAGGTAACAGCTGGCCACGGTGGAACCAAATTAACTGGAGAACTAGTATAAAGGGAGTGCAGACATGACCAAGGAAAATCCACAAAATAACACAACCAATAGTTAAACCTATGATAAGAGCAGACAAAGTCAAATCAGGGCAAGTGGAACAGAGTAGTGAGCCAAAAACTAGGTAGGCTGGGCAAAGGACTAGACCAACTGAGAAAGCACATGGCAATCCAACTCAAACAAGGCCATGTGCTCACAGACATGACAAACAAAACAAACCTTGGCTGATCAGACTGGAGACAGAATGAGGGATGTATAACCATTGCATTTTAATCTTTTGTGAATAAACTTATGTGTCAAAAATGTATATTTTTTTTCCCTCATACAATCAGATTCAAGTATTCAAATAAACTACTGTGTATATACGTTTTAAAATTCTCCTTAAATGTCAATCTTCTGCTAGCATGTTGTTCTTTCCTAGCTAAAGTTTATTAGCTTGAAACCACCCTGTTACACATTGCATTGTAAAAATGTCATGTAACGGGTGGTCAAATGTTATACAAGGTGAAATTTGAAATTTTTTCAACAAACCTGCTCAGTTGAAAATCCTCAAAACTGTAGAACAGAGGTGGGCAACTCTGGCCCTCGAGATCCACTATGCTGTAGTGCTTAGATCCAACAATAATCAAACATCTAAACAAGCTAATCAAGGTTTTGAGGATTACTAGAAAGCTACAAGCAGGTGAGTTTTTATCAGGGTTGGAGATAAACTCTGCAGGATCTTGATCTGGAGCCGGAGTTTCCCAGCCCTGAACAGGAATCATTGTGGAAACATTGTCGTATATAAGCTAAAACACAAAAGAAAACCTTTTTGGATCTTAGTACATCGTTATCATGTAAACTACCCTACATGTATGTATATATATATATATATATATATATATATATATATTCCATCTTTCTGACCCTGGTGTTGATCAGTTCCTGCTTTATTTTTGTTTATTGGCCATCTGTAATCTCACTGGCCAGTGCTGTGAAAGTCTGTCTTCAGTTCTAATTATTAAACTCTCATCTGAGAGAACTGGACCTGAATAATCCCCTGATGGATTTAGGAGTGAAGCTGCTCTCTTTTGGACTGAACAGTTCACACTGTCACCTGAAAATACTCAGGTAATTAAGAACACAGATAAATATTTACTCTGATCAAATGAAATATGTAACTTGATGCTCCTGATTTCTTGGGAGCTTATAATATCACATCAGAGCTCAGTTACTATATTTTGCCTAGTCTTTCATTGAAAACTTCTGGTATTGGTTTTTAATTAATTGTCTGATTTTACTCTGGGATGCTTTGACAGTATGCAATGAATGGAGTGAAATAATTTCCCCACAGCATCTTTATACACACAAAAAAATGAGGAGTTAACTGAATGGTATTGTGTGTGTGATGTAGACAAAAATGTAGAATACAGTGAATCTGAATAGTAATTCCGATCAGATGATAATTAGAGATTTGAGACCTGTCGTAGCAGAATTGCAATCTTTGTATTAAGGCTATTAAATAATGCCTTATTTTCAAAAACAGTAGTTGACATTATGAAATTTATCTTGGTCATTAGACAGAGGTGATTGACTTGCTCATTCTAGAATATATTATTTAGTCCCCATCGATCTAAACACAATTAAGGTAAGACTACTGTATATCTAACTAGAGGTCATGACCTTTACCATAGAACCAAGCTGACCAACTTAACTTCCTCTAATAGGAACTTTATCTAATCATGCCATAGTTTCCCATGTACACTTAGTTAGAATAATATTAAAATAATCAAAGGTTGAGGCTCACCCTATTTAGGTTGGTCTAACAACACTCTGTTGCAGACCCTGACTGGTCTGCGGATATGCAGCCCCATACGCAACGAACTGTGATGCACTGTGTATTCTAACATATTTCTATCAGAACCAGCATTAACTTCTTGAGCAATTTGAGTAACAGTAGTGTAATGGAAACTTGGATCAATATAACTCAAAGGTGAATGAATTACAGTGAATAAAAACCAAATTAATATGGAAATGATTCATAATTAATATTTAACATTTTATCAATTATTCATCCACTGAAAAGTTGAGGTTAGAGTATTTTACCAGTTCTGGACAGGAAATTATCCCTTGGTCATCGGTAATAATATAAAGTTGTAACGATCGGCCCAATCGGTCAAGTTTACATGGTTTAAAATGGGGTCAGATTAAACTGTGTGAGCTTTTGGAGTGATTAAAAAGATGAGACAGACATCAGAAATAAAGTAAATAATAAATAAAGTGTATTTACAATTTACACATGGAACTTAAAATAAACAATAAAACTAGAATAACTTGCTGTTTAAAAGCATGGAGTCCATTTGCACCATACCCTAAATCAGTCCTTAAGAGTCCTAGTAGCATGCTGAAAGTCCCAATGTGAATGTGTCCACTGGTGTATATACAAGGTCAACAGAATTGATAAATCCAATGAAAGTGATGGTGTGCTGGAAAGTAAGTCCATAAAACAACTTGGCATCCAGCTTGTGGTCTTTGATTAAGGTGCTGTGATTAAGAGATAATCAGTGTTATTCACTTCACCTCTCAGTGGTCATAAAGTTATGCCTGATCGGTGTGTGTGGTGTGTATATATATAATATTATATATATATATATATATCTATATGTGTGTGTGTTTAATCTGAATTTGCACAGTGTTTGCCTTAAAGCATAAGTCAACACCATAACTGCAGCGAACTAAAGACAGTCTCAAAAATGCAGTTTGAAATCGCTGGTGTTTCTGACGTCACAAACAACCTTGCAACCAATCAAATCAATGTGTTTCAATGAGTGGATCTCTGAGCTGGTGGCTAATTTGCATATTCATAGAATTGTGTATACTAAATGAGGCAAGGGTGTAGGGTTAAATTCAAGGGAAAAAATTAAATGTCATTTTGGTGATCAAAGATGAGTATTAAGGGATAAATTGTTGACTACCGGGGAACTTTAACACTCACAAGTGGCTATCTTGTGGCCACACAGTTTGTTCCTAATCCTGCCATCTCATCACAAAATCTATTTGGAAATGCTATAAACAGCCACACATTGTTGTAATGTAATTTTTTATTTATTTATGTGACTTCAACAAGCATAGACATAGACAGAACTACAGAGCGCTACAGTACTGCAGTTAAAGGCATTGTATGTGCAGTACAGTCTGTAATTATGCAGAAAAATTATTCATTAAACAAATTACAAACCCTTATATTAAGCTGAGTTTAAAAACAGTTGAACTGTTCATATACTGCTTAATTAACTTCAGCAAATAAGTCAAAAACACAAAGTGTAGCTCCCTCTACAACTAAATTGACCCAACAGGTCACTATGCTAGTGATGTCTGATTAATGTCAAACTAATTGCATGCTAACTATTGTTGTGTGTGTTTATAGATTGTCTGGGTGTATGGTGACAGAGGAAGGCTGTGGTTATCTGTCTTCAGCTCTGAGTTCAAACCCCTCACCCTGAGAGAGCTGGATCTGAGCTACAATCACCCCAGGGGATTCAGGAGTCAAGGCTCTCTGATACAGTGAACAATCTGGGCTGTACACTAGACAAACTCAAGTATGTGTGCATGTGTGTGTTTGTGTGTATTTACTGATTGCATCAGATGTGCTGAATGTGACACTGTGTTTTGTAGTGTGGATCATGGAGGAGAATTCAGGATTACAGCAGGACTACACAAATGTATGTTTCCACACGTTCACGCATACACACACACACACACACACCACACACACGCACACACACAGATTACACACACACACACACACACCCCTTAACTGACAGTTTCTTGTGTTATAAGCTTTCTGTCTTCTTGTGTTCAGATGCCTGTAATCTCACACTGGATCCAAACACAGTAAACAATGAACTTGTTCTTTTCTGATGAGAACAGAACGGTGACATATTTGAAAGAGCATCAGTCATATCCTGACCAATCCAGAGAGATTTGATGAGTGTCCTCAGGTTCTGTGTAGAGAGGGTCTGTCTGGACGCTGTTACTGGGAGGCTGAATGGAAAGGAGAGGCTGATATATCAGTGACATATAAGGAATCAACAGGAAAGGATGGAGGGACAACTGTCAGTTGGATTCAATGAAAATCCGGAGTCTGAACTGCTCAGATAACAAATTTACTGTCTCTGGCACGATAAAAAGTCACTGACATAAGTGTTCCTTCAGGCTCCTTTAAAAGAGTAGGCGTGATGTGGACGTGTCAACCGGTAACTCTGTCCTTCTACAGTGTCTCTGACACACACACACTCACACACTTACACACATTCACCTCCACATTTACTGAGTCTCTCTATGCTGGATTTTTGGGTTTATTTGGGTTTCAACTCCTCAGTGTCTCTGTGTGAGTTTGAAAAGCTGAGATGTCACACACAAAACAAAGATGTCAAACATCATGAATTAAACACTTTTACTTTATACTTTAAAACACACATACATGTTGTGTTTTTTCTGTGTTTTATGAGGAATTTCCGTAGACAAAGAATTTTATGTTGTTCAAACTATATTTTTCTATGCCCTACCCTAACACAACCCTCACAGAAAACTTTATTTTTTAGTGAAGTTCACAATGTAATTCAGGAGGAGTGAACCCATCTAATCTTTCAATTAGTGAAATTCAAACAAATTTCAAGAGGAAGGAACCCTAATCTTTCAATTACGACCAGAGCATATAAGCAGCTTACTCTCTGCATCCTGCTTTGGCTCAGTTGTTTCGATATCTCTCCACCTCCCCAACTCCACCACATAATTTAGGCATCTCATCCATCGTATCCCTCTTCCCAGGCACTAGTTGTCCCTGGGGTGTAATCATCCCAGCGTCAAGTGAAGCTGTTTTCCTCGAGCCCCTCCACAGCGGACAGCAAGCCAAATACGCTTAACCTTATTAGCTTAAAGAATTATTAGGAAAACAAACTGGTGAATGTGTATTTAAAGTATGATATTATAAGCTGTTTTTTCCATAGGGACCACAACACATGCACACAACATAGCGAATGCCTAAACCACAAATATATATATATATATATCTAGATATATAATATATATATATATCCACATTACCTTGATACATTGTATATTTATCTAGATTCTAGAATTGTATCTAATTGTGTAACCATTCAATGAACATTGAAGCAGTCTTAACAGTATATTTATCTGTAATGTGAGACTGCAAAGTACTGTCTAATGAATATGTTATTAAGTATTGTTAATTAAGAAAATTTTGTACTGCTATGTCACATTATCATTTATTTTCATTTAGTTTTTTCTTTAGTTCTTACTGTTTTTTAACAGTAAAAACAGTAGTTTTGGCTACTTGGATTCAATAAATCCTATTTTTGCAATGAGGAGGAATTTTTAGGTCTAAAAATTATACAACTTTGTATCTACAATATCCTCTTATGCAGGGGTTTTCAGCTCTGGCCCTTTAGGTCTGCTGTCCTGCAGAGTTTAGCTCCCACACTTATAAAATACACCTAATTGTAATCCTGAAGAACCTGGTTAGATGTTACCGATACGTTTTGATTGGTGTTTTAATTAAGGGTTCGCAATTTATACAATAAATATTAAGAGCAGTTCCGCAGTGTGTGCAGATAATTCGTTTTGTTTTTTTGCTTCAGTGTACCTTCATTATCCTGCAGCTGAACCCATTTGGGTTTGAGGAATGTGTGAACCTTTTTGGTATTTTTGATCTTATTACAGTTGGAGCAATGTTTGAGGGAACTAGGGGTGCTGCAGCACCACCTGCTGACAGCTGCTTCATCGCATTGGAATTTAAGATCACAACTTAAAATAGTTCTGTTTTTATTTTCCACCTTTATTAATAATGCTAAATATTATTAATTTTTATATTTTGTCAAATCTGATTTGTGACTTTAATAAATAAATATATTTCATTGTGTTAGTGATGTCAGTATGTTAAAATTAAATTATTCAAATAAGAAAACAAGAAAGTCAGTACACAGCTAAGTAGTTTAAAGTATTAGTCCACTTTTAAATAAACTTTTCCTGATAATTTACTCACCCCCATGTCATCCAAGATGTTCATGTCTTTCTTTCGTCAGTCAAAAAGAAATTAAGGTTTTTGATGAAAACATCCAGGATTTTCTCCTTATAGTGGATTTTCAAGTGGGCTACCAACAGATTGAAGGTCACAATTGCAGTTTTAGTGCAGCTCAAAGGCTTTAAACGATACCAACGAGGATAAGGGTCTTATCTAGCGAAATGATCTGTCATTTTCGAAAAAAATACAACTGTTTATGCTAATAAACAAAATATCATCTTGAACGGTTTCCGCATTCTTCAAAACGCTTACGCTGTATGTCCTACGCCTTTCTTATTCTACTTACGGAATGAACACAACACCATAAGGCAATGGATTTGCCAGGCTTGCTGGGTCTGCCGTTTTTAATAACGTATTGGGCAGCATTGAGGTCCCCTGAAGCCCCTGGTATTTTTATTCCATTCAGTCTAATTCCAGGCAATCTGATTAAACAGGAATTTCTAGACATGTTTATAGTTTTTCTGATTATATTAGTATCTTAATTTGTCTGTTCCCTGTCATACTGCTATGCTATTTTCGTTGCGAGCTTCAGTGTTTATGTCTGAATGCAGGCTCAGTATTGGCTAGCTCCAGCGTCAGCATCACACGTATGGTCGGCTCAAGTGACCAAGCCATACTGACGCCGTTCGGACAAAAACACTGAAGCTCTACAATGAAAATAGTGTAGCAGTATGACAGGGGACAGATGAATTTGTTGAATAAAGTCGTTATTCTTGTTTTGTTTTTGTGTAAAAAAGTATCTCATCGCTTCATAATATTAATGTTATTGATGTCTTAAAGGTCCCTAGATTGTTTTTTTTACAAGATGTAATATAAATCCTAGGTGTCCCCTGAATGTGTCTGTGAAGTTTCAGCTCAAAATACCCCATAGATTTTTTTTAATTAATTTTTTTAAAACTGCCTATTTTGGGGCATCATTACTATCACTGATTTTTTCAGCCCGCCCCTTTAGAGATGCGATCCCTCTGCCCCACGACTCTCGACTATATATACATCGATAAACAAAGTTCACAAGCTAATATAACCCTCAAATGGATCTTTACAAGAGTTCGTCATGCATTGCTGTATGCATGCTTCGATTATGGTGAGTAAAGTATTTATTTAGATGGTCTACATTGATTCTGTTTGAGTTTGAGGCTATGCTCGTGGCTAAAGCTAACATTACACACTGTTGGAGAGATTTAAAGAATGAAGTTGGTGTTTTATGCTTATTATACGACTGGCACGTGTTTACAAAAGAAAATAGCGACGGCTCTTGTCTCCGTGAATACAGTTAAGAAACTATGGTAACTTTAACCATTTAACAGTATATTAGCAACATGCTAATGAAACATTTAGAAGACATTTACAAATATCACAAAAATTCATGATGTCATGGATCATGTCAGTTATTATTGCTCCATCTGCACAATTTTTCGCTGTATGTTCTTGCTGCTTACCTTGTCTTGCACAGTCCAGGTTAATACTGCCTCCTTGTCTAATGGTGTCGATGTGGGCTGGCATTATGCAAATATTGGGGTCATACAATTAATGATCCCGACTGTTTACGTAACAGTCAGTGTTATATGAATATCCGAAGTGTGTTGTTCCGGAAAGTCTTTTAAAAACAAATGAGATTTACATAGGGAGAAACAATGGGGTTTGAAACTGTATGTATGTGGGTTTTCCGATGTACGAACTCTTGTTTATTGCCACTATGCCATAAATCAAATTCAAATCTTTGATTCTCGGCAACCTGGTTAACCTTCTGGACCTCAAAAGGCAATATCGTTTGCTGCATACTGTTGATCAAATACCCTCGGGGATTTCAGCCAAAATATCTTAATTTTTTGTGTCCCCAGGTCTTACGTTTTTTTGCATTTACATGGGGTGGAAAGTAGCATTTAATGGCTAAATTTCTGTATTGGGCGAATAAACCTTTGAAGTTCAAGTTGGATTAAATAATAACAGTTGTAAACTGAATGAATAAGACTATATTGTAGGATTTGGGCCAATCACAGGCGTCTGCTGTCAGGAAGAACCAATCACATTTGGGCTGATGCTTGTTATTTGAGACTTCACAGTGAAGGTAAAGGAAAAGGGAATTGGAACACCAAGGGGAAAGGAATTGAAACCAAAGTTTTTTTCTGATAAGACGCCATTTAAGACTGCTGTTACCAAAGCTTACAAGTTCAAATTGGTAAGTCCAGTAATGTCATTCTTATTTAATTTAACTTAATTATATATTATATTACTTATTTATTTAACTTACTTTCATACGTTGCCATAGAAATGTCTTGACATTAGTTGTGTGGGTATGACTTTACTTGTGAGTCGAAAATGTCCTCACTATTAAAAATGACCTCACTAATACAGTGAAAACTGTTGAACACTGACTAGTGAGCCAGACCTCACGTGATAAAAAGACTTGTTTTTTCTTGTCCAATTCATGTTTCTATTTACTTGTATTTTACACGGGTTTATGTGAGGGTTATGTTTTTCAGGGTGTGGTGAGGACAACTTCTTCTTTTATGGCGCATTCCCATTATATGAGTTCCACCAATGACTAGAAAATATAATTTACCTGATATAAAACCAAAGAAATCTATGAGACACTCTCATTAATATAGTCAAACAATGTTCACATGCCTGTGTGTGGTGTGTATTTTGTGTATATTAGTCAAACTTGATTGATTTACTGCAGAGTTGCAATATAGGCAACTATGAGCACTTGTTCAAATTAAGGTGAAAATGAGCTGTGGCGCATGTATCAGGTTTCATGTTTCAGTTTAGTTTGAGCAAACTGTGGTGTTTTGTTTTCAAGAAGGCTTTTAGTGGTGTTCACTGCCATTATAACTTAACGTTACATGGCTAAGTCACTGTTATTATATAGTATATTTAAATAAATGGCACACTACACAAGCATAATTTTGATTTTAAACTGCTAAACTAAAATGTTTTCTTTTATGATTTTTGTTAACATTTAAAGTATTAAATAAATTCAGTTCATACACTTGCATTAATAAAGATATTTTTTCAGCGATCTTTTCAGCTTTAAGAAAAATAAATTGTACCCTTTCACAAGAACTGAATCAAACTGGTGCTCTGCATGTTTCATGTGGCTGTTTGCTGAAGATGGTAAAATAATTTTGATGAAACCAGAGTCAATTCAGTCTTTTGTGTCCTTCCACAGTTTCTTTCTCTCTAAATTCAGTGTTTTAATATGATGAATTAACTTATTTTTCTAACTGAAATTTCTGAGCTCAAGTGAGGGTCTTAAATAAAAATAAATCTAACGTAAAGGCCAGTGTGTAATATTTAGGAGGATCTATTGACAGAAATGCAATATAATATACATAACTATGTTTTCAGTGGTGTAAAGACCTTACATAATGAACCGTTATGTTTTTTTACTAACTTAGAATGAGCGACTTATCTACATACCCCTGGGTCCCCTTTTGCGCTGCCATGTTTCTACAGTAGCCCTAAATGACAAACTGCTCTACAGAGTGGATATAATAGTGTTACAATAGCTTTATAATAACGTTAACAACATTGGTTTACAGTTCTCTGGTTCCTTTGGAGGCTTCCACACTTTCCTTGTCTTCTCTTGTGCACATCCAAACCTCTTCCTCTCCCTCTCCCTGTACCTGCATTATTTAGGCTAATGGGGAAAAAACGTCTGCTTGCGATCTCGCTGTATATAAAATGCCTTGACCAGCGTACTATTACCATTTGCTAGTGCTTCTATGAGCCTCGAACACAGCTGCATTAGTCCGAAGCTCATGATCTTTTGTTTCGATCAGTGATTCGACGTTTATCAAACTGCTAAAGTCACTGATTTTAGTAAAAGGCTTCGTTATTCCACTGTTCGAAAGTTCAAATTTCAATGGTCACCGATAGAGGGCGTGATCAAGTTGAATCATGCTCACTGATAACTAGTGAACCAGTGGGGCTTTACATAGTGGTTTTACTGATCTCCGACAGTTTTATACATTTGTAGATGTTTTAATTATACTTAGAATAATTGAAATTAATAATTTTTAGTTATAAATCTCTTATTGGCCTGTTTAGCTTGAGCTGGAACAAAGAAACAAGCCTTTTAAAACTGATAAAAGAACACATATTATACAGACCTCTATATTTATCTTATTAGATTATGATTTGATATTTGATTGATTTTACTTTCAATAAAACTTTTGCAATACATTTGTTAAAGGGTATTTTTAATGCATGTTTGGCCTGAGTTTTGTTGCATTTCCACTGTTCTGACCACTAGGGGTCACCGTGGAGACGGGTGTCAGATTGTTTTGAAGCCTCGAATCATTACGGCACATTTGCTTCAACTGTTTCAGTGTTTCACGAAGCCTCGATCTGCCCATCACTAGCTCTTCACTCTCTACCTTGTATTAACTAAAATCCAAATGGAAAATTGTTTAATAAAAAAATAAACATAAGACTACAGAGACCAGAACAGAACTTAAAAACACAGGGGTTTAAATACAAAGGGGCAAACAAGCTTAACAAGACACACCTGGGGAAGACTAATCAACAGGGAAAACTACAAACATGGCCATAGTAACAAGACACATGAATGAACACAGAAACAATGAGAACAGAGAATTTATTACAACATAAAAGTCTATACAAAACAAAAGATACAGAACCACCACTTCAGCTCTGATTTAGAAGACAAAATATAATGTACATAACCCTTTACTCCTAGAATTATATTCTAGTGGGTTTCATATGTGATCTATGAGCAGATTTCACACTTAATTTTGCATTGTCTTATGTGGGAGAGCATGAGAAATGTTTGAGAGTTGGCAATACTGCATTACAGAATGATATTGTTTATAAGAATTATTATTTTTCTTTTTTTTGTCATTTATATTGTCAGTGTTTCTAAAAGTTTGACTGATAATCACATCTAAATCACAGGAGAATGAGTGGATATGAGGAGAGAGAGGATAACTTCAATGATGAATCCATGGGAGCACCCCATAACTTCAGTGACGAAACAGTGACTGTTAACCCCAGGTGAGACAAAAACCAGTACTGGGGACAAGATAAAGAATTATAACTTAAACATCAGTGATAAAAGGAGATAATCTTATTTACTGAGGTCAGTTTCTCAGTATCAGACCAAAGGAACATCAGACAGTGTTAAGTATCTAGCTGTGTGTCTATGAAGGGTGACAGTCCTAACTTGTTTGTTTTGTTCTCAGGGAACTATGGTTACAGTTGTAATCTGAGATGTTCCCTTTTGAGTGAACTCCATGCTGCATCTGACATTGATGCTATGAGAACGAAATATGCACTGCACTATACTGGCAATTTCCTGTCCTAATGTGCTCTTCTGGCGACCTTGGTGTATAGATCAGGTCCAGACTATAAAACCTTATAACGGTGACCAAACTAACTATGTCACCAAAAGGCCAGGAGGAGACAGCAGGGCATCTAAGGGAAATGATTCTTCTTTCTCTTTTATTCCAGAAAGATTTAAACAAAGGTGTCTCTCTGTAGCCACCATTGTTGATATGAAGCGATGGCACAGGCTTTCTGCTTGGTGGCCCAGTTAAAACATGATTAAAACATTTCCAGGATTATTCTCCTTATAGTGGACTTCAATGGCCTCCAGACAGTTGAAGGTCAAAATTACAGTTTCAGTGCAGCGTCAAAGCGTTCTATGCGATCCCAGACAAGAAATAGTGGTCTTATCTAGAGTCAATCATTTTCTAAAAAAAAAATTTAAAACTTTATACATTTTAACCATAAATGCTCATCTTGAACTAGCTCTCTCCTCTCTATTAGAATTCCTGCAATGTAGAGACTGTTAAGTGTATTACTACCCTCCACAGGTCAAAGTTTAAACTAATTGTTATATACTTGCACAAGCATATTGTATATGACAATTGAAGTCCACTATATGGAGAAAAATCCTGGAATGTTTTCAATCAAAAACCTTAATTTCTTTTCGACTGAAGAAAAAAAGACATGAACATCTTGGATGACATGGGGGTGAGTAAATTATCAGGAAATTTTAATTTGAAAGTGAACTTATCCTTTAAGTAGAAGTACTGGAAAAGAATATGACTCTAGTAAGAGTAAATAAGTAGTTTGTAACATAGTAACTTGAGTAATTTTTCAGCAAAGTACTTTAGTATTATTTTTCTATTTTACCCAAAATGAGGCAAAAAAGGCAAAATGAGGCATTATTAAAATGTTTTGATTAGTTTTGCACTTGGGTCAGACCTGTCAGTTATTGCTTAAAGTGCAGGGCTCCACCACAGTAAAATGATTTTCAAAGTGAGCACAGTCAGCTAATGCTGCTTTGTTCCAGGTATCCTTTATAGCTTCAACGATACGCCATCATGCGTCATGGGCTGATGTTGTGCCAATCAGGATTGGAATAGTTTCACACATTACACTGAGGCTTTCCTCATAGCATTGACGTCAGATTCAGCATGGAGTTCCCTCAAAAGGGAACTGATACTAGACCCGCAGTTACTCTAAAACCTGGGGGGGAAAAAAACTCTAAAAGCAATCAGAAGCAGAAGTAGACAGGCTTTGCCCAGCTTTACACATGCTCTGCCTATACTTAATTGCGCCTGTAAATAATTAGTCAGTGTAACTGACTAATTATTTTTAGTCTCCTGCAACCCGCACACACACAAGTGTCTTACCACCCTGAATGCGCACTCGCCCAACAAACTGTCACATTTAGCACTCTGTTGCATCAGTTCCTGCAGGAGCAAAGGTCGCTAGAATATAAGAGCTCATTAGTGGATCATCATTTTTATGAACACATGTTTCACAGTTGAAACAAACATGATAAGATTTTGTGAGATGTAATTTGAAGAATAAAGCTCATTCTTGCTTATCTAGGATTGTTTCTGCATAAAGAAGTTTGTTTTTTAATGGTTTTACTTCATGGCTTTACTAGATGATCTTGGTCTCATTCATTCTTTGTGTTGTTGTTCTTGTGTCTGCTTTGTGAATAGAGATGATCAGCCTGGAGACCTGCAGGAGAATTCTCACCCACCAGTAAATAATGAACTAGACAAAGTCAAAGATCTACATAAAACCAGCATGAAGAACAAGTATGAGAGCTTATTTGAGGGAATCAAACTTAAAGAGAATCAAACCCTCCTGAACAGGATCTATACACAGCTCTACATCATAGAGGGAGAGAGAGAAGGAGTGAATGAAGAACATGAGGTTTTACAGATGGAGAAAACACCCACAACAAAGAACTCACATAACACTCAAATCTTCTGCAATGACATTTTTAACTCCTTACCTGAGCCAGGATGTGATGAGAAAGACAAAAAGGTTGTTCTTACTAAAGGCATCGCTGGAATTGGAAAAACTGTCTCGGTGCAGAAGTTCATTCTGGACTGGGCTGAGGGAAAAGCCAATCAGGATATAGATTTCATGTTTGTGCTTCCATTTCGAGATCTCAACTTGATTCGAGATGATCAGTACAGTCTTCACAGACTTCTGCTAGACTTTCATCCTGAACTTAAGGACCTGGACTCAAAGATTTATGAGGAGTGTAAAGTTGTGTTCATCTTTGATGGTTTGGATGAAAGCAGAATCACACTGATGTTTAAAGACAGTGAGAAAGTTTCTGATGTGACTGAGACTTCATCAGTGAGTGTATTGATGTCAAACATCATGAAAGGAGAACTGCTTCCCTCTGCTCTAATCTGGATCACCACCAGACCAGCAGCAGCCAATCAGATTCCCTCCAAATACATCAACCGTCTGACAGAAATTCAGGGATTCAATGAGCTTCAGAAGGAGGAATATTTCAGGAAGAGAATCAGTGATGAGCATCAAGCCAGCAGAATCATCTCACACATTAAAAGAGCAAGAAGCCTCCACATCATGTGCCACATTCCTGTCTTCTGCTGGATCTCAGCCAATGTGCTTCAAAACCTCCTGAAAGCAGATCAGAGAAAAAATCCCTAAAACTCTGACTGAGATGTATATCCACTTCCTCCTGATTCAGATCAACAAGAAGAATCAGAAGTATGAAGAAAGAGATCCTGAAAAACTCCTGCAGTCCAACAGAGAAATGATTGTGAAACTTGCTGAAGTGGCTTTAAAACAACTGATGAAGGGCAATGTCATGTTCTATGAGGAAGACCTGAGAGAGAGTGGCATAGACGTCACTGACGCCTCAGTGTATTCTGGGATTTGCACTGAGATCTTTAAGGAGGAATCTGTGATTCATCAGAGGAAAGTCTACTGCTTCATACATCTGAGCATTCAGGAGTTTCTTGCTGCATTCTATATCTTTTACTGCCATCTGACAAAGAACATGGAGCCATTGCAGTTGTTTCTGAATGATAAACATGAGAAGTACAGCTACAAAAACATGTCTGCACTACTATCATCAGCAGTCGACAAAACCTACAGACTGAAAATGGACATCTGGATCTTTTTCTGCGGTTTCTGCTGGGTGTCTCACTGGAGTCCAATCAGAAACTCTTACAGGATCTACTGACACACACAGAGAACAGCACAGAGAGCATCAGAGAA